>PVIR01006237.1:0-67282 GCA_004026965.1 Petromus typicus | reverse complement strand
CACTTATGAGGATATCCTCAAGGTATGTCCATTTAATTAGAAATGATTCAAACTTATCATTTTTTATGGCAGAGTAGTACTCCATTCTATAGAAGAACCACAGCTTTTTTATCCAGTCTCCAGTTGATGGACACTTGGGTTGTTTCCAAGATGTAGCAATCACAAACTGGGCTGCTATAAACATGGGTGCACATATGTCTGTGAACTTATAAGTTTATCAGTGGATTAATCCACTGATGAAGTTGGCGCCTTTACAATCCACCCTGCGAAAGAGCATCAGCTGCCAACCAAGTCCTCCCTGTTAGGAAACATCCTAGACCCAAACCTTAACAGATAAAATATGTGATCTGTACAGCATTCCGCAGTGAGTTATAGAAAGATGACTCAGTTACTGCGATCAAGTACAACGCTTACCTCAGAATTATGAAAAGTACTGATGTAATTATTTGGTGAATGTCTGTCTTTAAAATTTAGCTCCAGAATCCATTGTATGGGAGTTTGAAGACTGATATCAAAATTAGTAATATGAACAACTGAGTTAAAAGAGGACATGTTAAGAAATATGAGTGCTTAGATATGTTAATAAAAAGTATAATTTCTGGGAACAACATTGGTAAACAGAATTTACTCTCTGGTTACAATTTATTGCCATTTTTCAAGAACTTTAAAAATAGCCCTGCACATTTCAATTTGAATAATTTCCTTAATGGTTTTCATTGCTTAAATCTGACTTCTTAGTCAAGATAAAGATTTGTTTGTGTTGCCTTTACTTTGATTTGTAGTGTTTATGTAATGTTCCAGATGAAGCATAACTCTAGAGTTATATGGCGTGACGCATACAAGCAAAATAGAAATGGACAAGACCAGAAGTCGTGCACTTTATTTGTCAGATATAGCTTCACACACATGAATTAGTATGGTTCAACTGTGACTCTTTTTCTCATCGATTAACCTGGGTCATCTCTTTTCAATGATTTACAATGGACACACATTACATTACATGTCATTTTAATAAAATTAATTTCATTTAAGTATGTTTATATATTTCATGGGAATTTATAAGCTTGGTTCATATTTTTAGGAAATTTGATTTTAAGAAAATCTATTTTCTTGTTTGAGAGCACTTTTTGATGATGTAAAATAGTAATAAATTTGTCCGTCTCTACAGAGCAAAGCAAGATGCAGTGCAATTGTTACATCACTGAGTGAATGATGTAATTACAAAAAATAAATGTTCTTGTAGAAAGTGTGAGTTATGCTGAAGCATGCATCGAAAAGCATCTGTATGTCACCTGCAGCAGAATGACTTGAGCTGTGTCCTGAGGCTCACATCTGTGTTCTCAGCACTTGGGAAGCAGGTGGGAAGAGAGCTTGAACCATGAGTTCAGGGCCAGCCTGGGAAACAAAGTGAGACTCCATCTAACAAAAGAAAAGAACAAAAGAGAAAATAATGAATAGATGAGAGGCCTTTGTCAATAAACTGTTCAAAAAACACATTTTTGTTGGCTTAACACATTCATTGTAACTCATTTACAAACTGACAGATCAGGATTTAATCTATTAACTTGGGCCACAAGGCATAAACTCTGTTTAATATAGCATTAAACAAAGAGTTTTTAACTGTGAAATTTAAATTTTTGATACCATTGATTTAAAAATACTCTATATTGTCTCCCTTATTCATTGGTCAGCGAATTAAAATATTTTAGATAGTACATGATTAAATTTTTCAATTAGGGAAAATCTAACAATTTTGACAAATATACATAGGTAGGACCTAGTGAATGTTTAGTACATGTTAATTACTTTGTATGCAAAATTCAACCTGCTTATATTGTCTTCACATCCTTCATGTACAATGAAAACATGCCATATAATTTCATAGCAAGCATGTCATATTTTTGTAATGTTCGTCAGAAAAACTGTTATCTGAATATACAGTGACTGTTTACATTTTAAAAATAATTATAGTAAAGGGCACATTGCCTTTATTACCAGTGATCAAAGCCGTGTCGCCTGCTCCTCCTCATTACTACCCCGAAGGAAGGCAGACTGCTAGACACACTCCAGTGCTTCCTCATCAACAGGTTACTGGACTCTGCCTCACTGTACTTAGGGCTGCTTGAAATCATGAAAGGTAAATTTTTCAGTCAATTCAAGACACAGAAGCACACGTAATAGCAACTAAAGACACAAAGTAGAGCTCCCACAGGTGCTTCTGAAAAGTGGCAAGAATTGGATAAGTGTGTTTGTAGTAAAGGGTGTATTTTGAGGAAGATTTCTGGAAATCTGCCTTTTATTGTTGTACATAAAAAAAAAAGAAATTGTATTCACTGTATTTTGATTGTGCATCATATATTGGTTGTATAAGGTTTGGTTCTGTTCTACATCACATACTTTAAAAGTAGTGTTCTCTGTGGTCTTATTCTCTACTTGGAACCTGTAAAATATTGGGTCTTGGGCCTTGGATTTAGCTCAGTAGTTCTGGCGCCTGTCTTGCAAGCCATGGGTGTGATGGCAATACTGCCATCTGGGTGTGAAGACTCACGCCCAGCAGCAACCAGTACCACATACCAGGGTGCCGGGCGTGGTGGTTCACGCCTGTAATCTCAGCACTGGGGAAGCAGAGGCAGGAGGATTGCTGTGATGTGACTTTGAGGTTAAGCTCAGGGCCAGCCTGAACTACAAAGTGAGACCCTGTCTCAAAAAATAGCATCCTGAGTACTTACATATTAAGTATCTTTTAATGAATATGTAATATGAAAAGAGACATTCTCACTATTTAAATCATAAGCATTAGTTTTGAATTTTGAAGGAAATATATAAAGTAATCTCGAATATAGTGTACTTAATTTTGAAACCATAAAACATTTATTGTAACAAATTTAGAACAGAAGTCTGAAAATACAAACTAAACTTCATGAAAACTTTTATAATTCTTCATTACTTGAAAACGCAAAGAAGATTTCTGAATTTCTATTTTTTTTTTCATGATACGGAATATGCTGGCAATAGAAGAATGAACAGGGTCCAGAACTGGAAGTCCTTTTAGCCTAGAATACATGACACCAGTTTTTTAAACAGTATTTCAATATTTCTCCCACCTTTCCTGCTTGTAGTTTAATTATTTGTGTAGGTTTTGTAGCTTTGTGGCAGGTCAAAGTGACAGTGTACAGCTATAGTAAGAGTTTCTCAGGTAAACTATATATGAAAAAATGTCTTTCCGCTGCCCAGCTTCACATCCCACACTGCCACCTTGCCTCCCAAGTCCTGTGCACTTGTCCCAGACTCTGAGTTCTCAGGTCTAGCCTGTTCTCTCAGTGTGGTAATATACATCAGGCCTGTGACGGGAGGCAGGAGTCACAGGAAACAAATCAGTCTTTCAATAATCTACTCAGGCCCATGACTTTCTAAAGCAAAGGGTTTTAAACAATATCTCTGGGGTTCCTTGAGTCCATGAAGACATGAAAACTACTGACTGAATCACTCTGGATTAAAAATGAGGATGACACTCTTAAAATTGAACTTGAATTGCCTTGCTTTTACAGTTTACAGTTTAGTAAAACATTTTTCTTAAAAATGTAACTCCTTGGGGCTGGGGATATAGCTCAGTGGTTCCAGTGCCTGTCTTGCAAGCGCAAGGGCCCAGGTTCAATCCGCGGTATCCACATACAGTACTGGGCTTGGAGACTCACTCCAGCAGGAATCAATACCGCATATCACAATGCCAGGCCTGGTGGCTCATGCCTGTAATCCCAGTACTCGGGAGGCAGAGACAGGAGGATTGCTGTGATGTGAGTTTGAGGCTGAGCGCAGGGCCAGCCTGAACTACAAAGCAAGACCTTGTCTCAAAAAAACCCAAAACAAAACAAAAAACAACCTAAAAAAAAAAATATGTAACTCTTTTTTTTTGAAACAGGATTTTGCTTTTTTGTAGTTCTGGCTGGCCCTGCGTTCAGTTTGGAACTCACAGCAATCCTCCTGCCTCTGCCTCCCAAGTGCGGGGATTACAGGTGTGAGCCACCACACCTGGCAGTGTGGTATGTGGTTCTAATTGCTGGTTGGTGTGAGTCTCTATGCCCAACTTTGTTGTATGTGGTTCCTGGAAATTGAACCCAGGCCCTTGCATTTGCAAGGCAGGTGCTGGAACCACTGATCTAAATCTCTGGCACCCAAAATGTAACTCTATCTGATACAGTAACTACATATAATGAGTTATTTATGCTTAGGCTGTTGTTAACAAGTTGATCTTTATATGGTTGACTTGAATGGCTCTTTTTAGGCATTGCAAAGAAATGTAGTAGCTGTTTTCAGCAGTCTCTCATATTTTCATTTGGATAACTGTCATTTCTTAAATTCTTTCCTCAGCATTGTTACTTTTTAATTATGGCAAATAATTATCTGGGAAGCAAGAGTTAATTCATGTTCTCTCTCAGATACACTGCTATGCATGGCTGTACATCCTCTCAAAATAGATACCTTGTGTTACTAACCTCTAATGTAACTTCATGGAGAGGCAGTCTATTAGGAGTTAGAACTAAACAATGCCGTGGGATAAGGCACTAATCTGATAGGTTAGTGGCCTCTCAGAAGAGCCACTGGACAGGTGCCTGCCCCTGTATCTTACCCTTGTTCCAGGGTGAGGGCAGGTCCTCGACATGTAGCAGGAAATAGCTATGTAAAAGCCTTGAAGAGAAGTCTGACCAAAATCTGAGCCCTCCTGGAACTGCTTTTAGGAACTATAAGAAAATAAAGTTGTGCTTAGTAAGTCTGTAGTATATTGCCCAGGCAACCCATGCAGACTAATACAACTGCTCATCCCTGAAATAACTGAACTTCATCCTGTCATGTTGAAAGAAAATATTTGTGTTCCGTGTGTATGAGTCCAGCTGAGGCTTTCTCTGTTATGTTGGCCAAAGATTAAGAGCTATACAAATTTTAATCATATCTTCAATTTTTCTTCCTTGAAATAGTACCGAAACTGCTCCATGTGGCACATTAGTAAGTGCAGGAATGACCAGTAGTACTCTTTTGTTTTTTATATCCAAGACGGGGGTTTTCTTAAAAGTCCCCCTGGCATCTAGTAAATTATAAAAGGAAACACATTGATGACGGTGGGACAGCCAATACCAACTTTGGCACAAATTTTTGACTTTGAGTTTTAAACTGAAGCAATTTTTCATATTCTTAGAAATTTTAATGTAGAAATTCCCACATGATTATAAAGTGCTGTTTTAAGATTTTCTTGTGAGAAAGTTTTTATAGCTCTGTATTTTGGAGACTTAAATTTGTAACTTGGCTGTATTTAAGCCTCTTCTTTTAACAGACTCCCAGATCATTACCCTGGAATAGTCCATCATGATGGAATTATGTAAAGTAGCTCTTATGTGTTGCCTTTAATAGAAGATGTTTCGTTTGGCTACTATCACTTTATTAAGTGGAGAGTGAAATAACTGAATTGCAGCCACGAAAATAACACTTATAAAGATGCAAAATTTCCTTTTAAGGTAATACATTTGTCTAGGTAGACAAAGAAATCTGTTTTAAATTGCTACTAACCAAGACATTTATTTTTTTTATTTCTAGGGAGAAAAAAAAAAGTTGATTGCAGAGATTTAAATAAAAGATGTAATTATTTTCCAGGGCACAATGTTAGGTCAATACATTTTGAATCATCTTCCTTTTTCTGGAGATACTGAATAATTATAAACAGTTAAAATAACATATACCTATACCATAATTACTATGATAAAAATATAAATGTATATTTTTATAAAGGTTTCTGACATGAAATTAATCAAGCAATGTTTTTCGTTAAGCTTTCCATGAGTAAGGCCTGTTATCTGAACTACTTGGTCCCACTATACAAACAGGTTTGGATGCATGAATCATTAATTAGTTCTAATGTAGCAAACCATCATGCTCATTTCTCTGAGTGTCATTAAAGCACTAGTATTGTGGAGACATGAATTTCAGGAAAATTTCATTTACGTTGAAAAAAATCAATAAGCAGCATTTCAGGGAATGAAAAGCCAATGGGTGGTAATTTCATGCATTATTCATGTGTAGGTGAACATGCATCTCGTAAAATTGTACTAATGGTGACGGGTGATGGTAATAATAACAGTGCGGATCTGTGTGTTTGAAGTACCTGAGCTTTTTCCCAGTTCCAGCTCCTCTACATTAATAGCCACAATCATGTTCACCTGTGCATGCACTGAACCAGCTGATAGGTTTAGTATTGAGAAATCCAAAGGATAATCTTTGAGTTGAAAGGCATCTAGTTATTTTATCTGCACTACCTGTACACCCAACAGAGTAAATGTTGATTATTGTATTCCTTGCTTCATTGGGGATAAATTGGAGCAGTTTTGATTCAGCCAAGCAGTCTGGTGGAATGACATGGAGCCGTTGGAACATGTGTGTACTAAGGCACTGATGCAGTCAATTAGTTATAGGAAAAGACATCGATCCAAGGTGATCATTTATGGTTTAGCCAACTGGTCCAAGTAATAGGGTAAAGGGGACAATAATATCATGATCCTATTTCTCAGATCTGTTGATCACATCTGCAAAAGTCTGATTATTGCTCATGTAAATTTTGACTGTTTCTATGTCTTTTGTCCCTCTGTACTATGGAAAGCCATGAACAAGGATCAGTTAAGATGTAAAGAGCCAGGAAAAATTGTCCAGATTTCTTGCACTTCATTTTCAAAGAGGTCAGTCATGAAGAAAGACACATGCTATAACCCAACAGAATTAGCCAGAGACAAGACAGAGGAGATGATAAATGTTCTGTGACAATGTTCGTGGCAGAGATGGCACTCAGAGCTGCAGCTGCCTGCCTTGCTTAAGAAGGATTGCAGGGGAAGATATGTGAAGAGCAATTAGTACCACTTTCAAATACATAGTTCCTAATTATCCATTGCACGTGGACATCAGATGATGAATGTCTCATTTTTTAAAATACTTGGTCATTACCTTCGGTTTTTAGAAAGATACAGAACATTGTCTGAGCATCACATTCAAAATGACAATTATGTATGATAATAAAAACAAATGCACTTCTTAATCTATATCATTTTTGTGTTGCACAAATATTGTTAATACTCTTAAATAAAAGACCATTCTATGAATATCAGGCTTGTACCATACTTGATTTATTGTATTTAAAGTATAAGCAAGTATACAGACCTTAGTAATAGTATATACTTGACCAAAAAGTTTTGAGGATGCTAAATGTTGGACACTGCCAAATATCAAGTGCATGATGAAGACCAAATTGTTATTAGCCAAAAGAAAGTATATTTTCTGAAAGTCAGCTAAACATATAATTAAACATTACAGGAAGTCTGTAGATTAAAGATCGAAACAAATCTATTGGATTTGAAAATCTGGAGCCATTCGGGACAGTTTTGGTTGAGAAGTTTAGGCTGAAACTGATATAATCATATTTTCTTGTTTGGAACTCGGGCTTAATTCTATGGCATACATGTTCTGGTAGTCAGTGTTGGCTAAACTGAATTGGAGTAGACTCTTTCTGATGTTGACTTCATATAGCATTTTTCAAAGTGTCAAAGATGCCAAGACATAGAAGAGTGTGAGTTTTGTCTGGAAAGAATGACTGTCTTTGTTGCCTCCTAATACATCATCATAACCTTGTTTTCTCCTTGTTTTGACATTTCATCCTATTTTCTTAAATGGCTGACATCATTGAGAACCCAAATTTAGTCTCACATAAATTGCATTGGGAGAACCTGGTAATCTCAGAAACAGGTCACAACAAAAAGGGAGATAGGAATTCTATAAATTAGGCACTTCTAATGAATTCTCCAGTAATATGATAATTATTAATCTTATTATTAAATGGTTTATGAATCACATCTTTCCTAGAGAACAAGCCTGTTACTTTGGTGATAACTACATATAAATACACATGTACATATAGGTTAGAGTTCTATTTCACAGGGTTTTGTTTTGTTTTGTTTTCATGACTTTTTCTTATTTATTAAGTGCTTTATATTATATCCCATATTATACATGAATATATTTAAAAAGAAAAAGGGAATCCCTTTTTGAACTCTTTCCTGGCATGCATAAAGCACTGGTTTAAGCCAGAGAAACACACATGTGCACACACAACTGCACACATATGCACCCACACAGGGAAACTCACTTAAAAGTGTGAAAAATCCATTCTTGATATTATCAGTATTTGTTCATATTGACAGACCTTTGTCTTTGGCTTTAGTAACATTTCTTTTATCTTTAAACGTTGCATAATCAAGGAACTGAAATCTGTGGCGCTGTTTTGACAAACCATAGTAATATAATTTACTCATCACTTCTCGTGCACCTGCTGCTTTAGATGCAGGTATTATGTTGGAGAAGATGCTGACTGCTTTTTGAGTGCTGGCTACTTTGATGTTTCATTATTTCCTCAATAATGAAACGGATGAATGGACCGTAATTATAGTATCCTAGTGACTCTCTTTTCAGGCCATTTTCCTGGACAAGTGTCAGCTAATCTGATGAATCACGAGCAGCCCACTTTATAGAGTTTGGTTGGGATTAAGTTACTAACTGGAACCTGCCAGGAATGCGAAGAACAGTGTCTCGTGATAAAATTCATTGGCGGTCTGCAATGCCTGTTTTCAATTTTAATCCATAACCTTTAGGAGTGGGGAACTATAAACAGATAATTCACTGACAGATGTATTTTTACGCATTTTCTTACAGCAATTCAAACACAAACCCTGTGTATCAAATTTGCATGTCTGCAATCTGTATTGTATGTTTGCCTGTGACTTTTTTTTCTCATGTCTGGAATTTTCACCATGTCGAAACAACTCAGCACCATTTTTAAAAGCAGTTTTAGAAGCATTTCTTCTAAAATTGAAATATTAATAATTATCCTTTTCCTTGCTGTACTTGATAGTACAAAGTAAATTTTTATCATTTATTTATGAAATTTTTAAAAGTATTAAGTGATACTAAGATAGGTAAATTGTTGAAAATAATTTTCAAATTTAAGTTTTTCAAAATTTAAATTATAGTAGTTTTTTTTTTTTCAGAAAAATCACGCAGTCACTTAAGGACTTATAAATCAGTAAATCAATATTATTCAGTTTTCCACCAGCTTTTATTCTAAAGTTAGATTTTATGACAGTAGTCTTCATTATAAATTCTTTATACCATCTGTTGGATTGGACAGACTCCTTGTTCAACATTAAGCTGGTTCTTGCAGATCGGAAAACAGTTATGTGTGTTCTTCGTGTAAGTCAGTAAAACCAAGATGCATTCATTAGTCAGAGCAGGAATATGAGTAGCATGTAAAGCCATATTTTGCAATAACTATCATTTAATTAGACATTTTGTTTTATCTATCTGCTCTTAGGTGTATAATAAACACATATAAGAGAACTCAACACAGAAATTAGATTTAGTATCCCTCTGGGTTGCTGAAATTACTGTGCCATTGTTATAAAACAGGATTTTTTTCTATTGTCCCATAGACTGTAAATAAATGTATTGACACTACAGAATTAACAGCACATCCAGGAAGACTTTATTTAATAATGATGATGTAAAATACTTCTTGTGCCATTCGATTTATCTAATTTATAACTCTGTTTGATTACCACAGCATGCCTTTCATCTGTGAGAATTGCACCCTGGGGACTAGTCAACTTATTAATTCATCACTTGCCTCCTCTTATGGTTGCCATCCCCATTATACTAGGAGCGAAGAACGATACTGTCTCCTGAAAGCTGCCAGCAAACTGGTTCCAGTCTAGCTGACCTTTCATTTGCAACTGTGATCCTGATGGCTTTTCTATCGGTTTCTGTTTCTAATAGGCTACATTACAATCTTCCTTTTTGTCTTACGGTATCTTGATGAGGACAGGACAGCAGGGGTGAATTCTACACCTGCAATTACAGAGTTTCAAAAAGAGGAAAGACCTGCTTCAAGTTAACCTGTCGGCTTTTAAAAAATGCCTTTGATTTATCTGTCACCTGATCCATCAGCGATGAATAATTTTCATGGAAGGTGCACTTTAATTACATTCCCATTTGACTTGCATTATCAACCCCTATCTAGGTAATTAATCTCACCAAGTATCCAATTTCAGCCTTTATTGCTGGCAGGCAGACCTCTTGAATTATGTCTGCTTCAATGGGTCTTGGTTCTTTTTCACCAAACAGGTCCCTGAAAGAGATCTGGGGCCTTCCCAAGCCTCGAAATGTTTCTTAGAAATTTTCCTCTTACATATTGTGAATAAAGTGCGTATAATACCACAGAGATACTTCCATAACTAAAGATGTTTATACATTAGAGTAATTGTGAAAATTGTAATAAAACCAGCTCCCCTCCCTGTTTTGGCATAGCTGATCTGCACGTGAGTTTAGGTGAGGTATGCTAAGTTACTAAATGCAGCCAACATCTGTACTAGTTTGCTGGTGTGTTTGCCATAGTTACTCTCTAAGCTTCAGCATGTCTATTTTTAGGTGAGGATTTACATTTTGTGTGGTTTACAGTAAATGATACTTAAGTTGAAGATGTGTAAATCAAAATTAGAATCACTTTAAATTATGTTTCTACTTTATATTCAGTCATATACTCTGGTTTTCTACAACTTTATTCTAAATTAACAGATGCCTCACTTGTTCAGTATCTAGATCGTGATCATTTTCATTGCTTAATTTTCCACACTGATTAATATTAAATGCCAATCAATAATCTTACGAATATAACACAGGTATCCATAGAGTAATTTTCAAATGTATGATTCACCTTTCTGTTATAGTTTTATTTTACACTTTTGTGCAAAAACTATTTATGATTTTTTTTGACCTTATGATGATAATGTACACAGTGTTTCAATTCTTTACTCAGGACATTTCAGATAACATTGAGATGTCCATGGAAATGAAACTGAAATAGCATGAATTCCCTGCTGTCTGTTTAAAAGTGATCTAAACATGTGGTATTATTTTCAGCCCTGGATTTCCTGATTTTGAGAAAGAAGGCAATCCAGTCATTAGCAGCTCAAATAGGTAATAAAATTTACACACCTTAGTTTGGAGAAGTTGGGCCAAAGATACTGGGAAAAAGAACAAGGATTTTTATGGCCGTGCCACTTCTATACAGACCTTCAGTGCATCTCCAACCTGCACCTGACCCTTCTCACAAGCTTTGGATTTTATCTTCTGCAGGGGGCTAATTATAAGTATTCCACTGTTAAAAACTTCACACAGCTGCAATCCAACTTTGTTTTAAAATGTTTAACATATAACTTTGATCTTACCCTTAGGTTTTCATTACAAATAATTTCATGTAACATATAAGAACATATTTCTAAAACATTTAACACATCTTTTTTTTTTTAAATCACATGGCATTTTTATTCAATAAGCTTCTTCAGTCATTTTGAAATGAATCTTCATTTTTGTAGTGCAAGAATCTTCATTTCACAAGTGCAAAAATATACAGGAATGTTTTGCTACCTATAATATTTCCAGAATGAATGTTATAATTTAATTTAAATGATAATTTATAAAATATGTTCATAACAGTTGCTTACAAGCTATAAGGGTAAATGAGAATTGAAATTTCCCAAGAAGATTCATTGCCAAATGGCTGACTTGTAAATATATTAGTAAAATATGTATGTTCACAGGTGTATATACACACATACACATGCACACCCAAATATATATATAATATATATATATATATATACACACATTATACACACACATATATATACATATATATGTATATATATATATATGTATATATAATGTGATGTTGTGGGGATAAATATAAATTCTACACAGTTTTGAAGAAATTATTTCCTCTACAAATATACTTTAACATATACTTCCCTTAGTAATTAGTAATATATACCAAATGAAGTGTTTATAGCTTTTATAGCTTTGTATATATGCTAACCTTTGTGTTGCCTCTGAACTATGGGGGTTTGTTTTCCAGTAGTTTTTACTATGTCCAATAACATGATTTTGAATTGGAATGCAAGGAATATAACTTAATATTTAAAGAAAAAAGAATTGAACCCAAAAAGACTACTTGTACAGCATCATATACTGAGTCAGTGAGTTCAAGTTTAGTACTTATGAGTGATTTGATAACCAGAAACTTTCCACTTAAATTATTGTGTTTTTTTATCTATTCATCAATTATAGATTTTTTTCGAGATATTGATATAGCAAAAATATGTATTGCTTGGGATGCTGATGCTATCAATGAGTATTTAACTGAGCTAATTATTTCCTACATCAAAATGAAATAGGTTTCAGTGGAATAGTTTATCTAGAGAAACAGGCATAAACAAATCTCACAGAAGTTGTACACTGGATTGGAATCATATTATTTGAATATCAAGTTAAACAACTACTTCTTTGACCTTGGATAAGTAATGTAGTGCTTTTGTTATATTAGTGCATCTCAGTATTACCTGAAGCAATAGATAAAAGTATTTTATGGCATAATAAACCTCTTTGCAGTTGCAAGTTGGTGGCATCAACACGGGGGAATGGAATTTTGGATGATTATACTGTAAATTATCTGTAGCAAAACACAGTCTTGAAAAACATTGGCACAATAATGCTGAGTATTGTGTTTATAACCCTCTTTATGACAAGGATTATAAAAAATAAATATTTGAATATCCTTTAAACAATTAATGTTGACACTTATACAAACCAACTTCTGACCTAAACTATCACAGTTCAGAGGATCCTATAAATTTTTAAGAGGTGCTTTAGATATAATCAATTTCTAACAAATGCATTCTTTTTTAAAAATTATTTTAATTATCTTTATTGGTACATTACATATACAAATGCAAATGCATTCTTAAGACACTGTCTCAATAAATTATAAACTTGTTTATTATCAATTTTTATAATACTTTTTTTCAAAATGATGTCAAATATACATGCCATATTTTTTCCTATGGAGTTTCAAAACTACATTGTATGATAAAATATTGACTCCTGTTTGTACTGCGTGTGAGATTATATATGTATATACATATAACATTAATTTAACATAAAATTTAGTTTTCTCGTGTGTGTGTGTGTGTGTATTTAGTTGTCCTTTAGGCTTTTATTCCTCTTCAACTAATAAAGCTAATTTATATTGTATTTTGGTGGTTAAATTCTGTAAGTTGGAAGGTAATGATTTCATATGAATACAACGAAAAGATTCTAGAGATCAATAATCTGCAGCTATTTAGATTTTTAAGAAATATTCTTTGTCTCCATTAACGCAATAAAATTATCTATTGCTGGTACTGTTTAATATTCTATAACAGTTAACAACTTTGAGAGAACTTTAAATATTTGAGAATATGCATTATTTGGAACTTAAACTCATTTAAAAGTCAAACTTGATAAAAGAGAAATATGATTTATTGAAATACTGATTAACAGAAAGCTGCAAACTGACAATTCAGATATGTAACAGAATCATGAGCTTTCCTTTTCTACCTGTATCCCAGTTTACTAGGTTTTTAAAAATTGCTCTCTCACTTATAATATCTGATTGGTTTCTCCTTTTCCACCAACTCTTCCTTTGTTGTCTGGAAGGCAGTCTTTGAATATATACTTACACACATCCTTTGCTTAGATTATATCAAACTATTAAGTTTAAAAAAAAGTGCAAGCATTTGAAAGCTTGAGATGTGAAACAAGAAAAAAGAGGAAGTAGAACATAGCCATCCATATGCATTCCGAGTCTGCATAATGTAAGAAAAGACAGCAGATCTAAAACTTCCTTTACCTTGGAATACATTTTTTCTCATTTATATTCCTGCTTCCACGAGCTATTAGAGGAAATTTTTGAAACAAAGTAATTTTGTTAGGCTTCCTGCTCTTGGCTTTTATGCTGTTTCACTAGTTATCTCCCTTCCCTTCTCAATCAAGCTCTTTCTCCTTCCTTCTTACATTTTTCTTCTTCCTTCCACCCCTTTCCACTCTCCTCTCTCTTGTCTTTTCTCTGTGGGTTTGGCTGTAGCTATACCTACAGAAGAAGTCATGCTATGGTAAAAATCCATTATTTCAATCTCACAAGAACCATATACATGATGAACAAAGAGCAGGCCTTCTTCCCCAGAGAATTCAGTTCCTTGTGTCCAGGCTGCTGCTGCTCTTTCTGCCTGATGATATTAACAGTTTCCGAGGCGCATCCAACTTGAGAGCTGCATTTTAAAATCAGTAATGAGAATAACAACGCACTCCTCTGCAATATTCTGCTGTTTGATATGAAGAATATTGGAATATTTTCTCTTCTGCCAGCATTCTATGGGAGAAATTTCTCAGTTATCTACTGTATACATTTATATAAATCTGAATAAGTTTTCTTTAAGTAGCTGAGATGTTCTGAAAGTAGATTCTATCCCCTTAAACCCTTAAAAATTTATTTTCTTGTGCAATGTAGCACAATGTGCAAACTGATTGAATGTTTGTGAAAGTAGCTTTTGCTGTGGATGAAATTGGTCAAGAAACTACTCACAGAAAAATACGTCTCATTTATAATCTATATTCTGAAGCATAAAGACAAAGATTTTGTTATAGTCTTCTGCAGTCGCTGCATAAATACATTCACTCACCGAAATATCTTGTGATTCTGACCTATTGAAAATGGTGTGCAATCACCCACTGGAACCTCACTTTTGATCACTAGTAATCTTTGATGTTACTGAGCAACTTTATCCTCAAGGATCTCTGTCCCCAGAGGAGAAAAGTGAGATTTTGACTTGTAGGTCTGAAAACAAAACAGTGCTACACTCCCCTGTTGCTGAAAGTCTCTCTATTTTGAATGTTCCTTCAACATATTAGAGCAAAACACCACTACCTGTCCTAATTTCTCATCTATGTTTTTGTGACTTCTCTGTCTCTGTTCACATCCCCATTCTTAGAGATGACAAGCAAAAAGAACAGAATGACTGATATAAGCTTGTTTTCTCTGTTTTTCCAAAGAGTATGAAATTCATATCACTCCAAGTAGCCTTCAGAGTTTGGTTGAAAGTGTTAAAATGGAAGGAGGATCATAGTGAAAGCGTGGAGTTACACTTGGATACTTGGGCAGTGGGATGGACCAAGTACTGACGTAGTCTTGTTTGTTCCTTTCTACTTTCTATTCTTGCTGGGGGGGAAAAGGTCTCAGCTCCTGGACACTTGACTGGCCATTAGGTTTTCAATGTAATTTTCACACTGTGTCCAAGCAATTGTATCACAGGGGCTACAAATAGAATATGGAACTTTCAGTGTGCCTGGCTTAGCTTGATCTAATGATGCTAAATAAGTGTTCATATCATATTCTGTACTAGTTTGGGATTGAATGCAAAGGTGAAATATGCAAATATATCTGTGGCTATCTGGGAATGAAATGGATTTATATCACACTCTTAACCTTGATATTTGTGATTTGGCTCAGAATATCTTTTGCATAATGCATAGAGAAGGGAGTATAAGGCACATTCAGATTGAGGGCTTCATAGTGCATTGTTTTGGATAAATGTATATATTACTTAACGTCATTATTTCCCCTTGTACATAGTAGCTGAATGGCTTGATACATTTACCACTGAGTATGATATAGATTTTTTTCCTTTTAAATTACTACTTTCAACAAGTTTTCAAGACATAAAGATTGTAATTACTCATCCAATTTTTACTGCATACCAAGCATAGGTATCTGTGCATATTTTCTAATTTAAAGCAGGAAAGATGCCATCTATATGCCCATATGCAAATCTCTATCTAATCAACCTTATAAACATTCAAGGTATGAGTAAGGTCATCTTACTATATGTGATTTAAATTGTAATATTTTCTGTCTCATTGCTAAATAGAAAAAAATATTTCTATCTCCAATTTTTATCCAATATGAAGGAAAATAATTTACAATTATGCATCATTACTCAATAGTATTCAACAGTATTTTGGAAAGAAAATAATGGTATAAGTATTCACACAGTATCGTCTTATAGTCCCATTTTAATTGTTATAGATAAAAAGGCATAGAATTAAACTTTTTAAGTATTTATTATTATAAATATTGATTGTTCTAGTTTTGCCAAATATTACCTCATGGATCCAGAATGTTCATCCCTCTGATCCTTAAAGCCTCACTAGTCAATATTATTTCTAGCTGATGATTTAACTTAGAAGTTCCAGTGCCTATTTTGCATGTGCAAGATCCTGAGTTCAATCCCTGGTACCACAAAAAAAGAAAAAAAGTCCTTTTTGGTGGTCTCCATTACAAATTACAGGTGGTTTAAAAAATATAATTATGTCACTTTTTTAGAAACTAATGTCTTCTGTCTTTAATGACATCCAGACTTTAGCAGATCATTTAGAGTTATAATGTAAATACCAACGAAATTGTAAAATTTTAAATAGAATTCATATCTCATTCTTGGTCAGAGCAAACAGCTTATATTACAACCCTAGACAGAAGATATACCACATATGTTGATGTGTGTTTTACATTAAAGTCTCTTTTTATTCTAATACTAAAAGCAGAAGTAGAGGGAATTTTTACAACATTTCTTGGGTATCCACATACAATTGTAAAGGCAGAAAAATCAAGATGAGTTTGTAGAAAGTATTGAAGGATTTAGTCCTTCAATAGGAGTCAAACTTACAAGAATTTTGATAGAGATATGATAATATGCAGAATCAAGAAGTTAAGGAAATTTGCCGGAGTGATAAGGCCTCAAAAGTGACTCAGTGAGATTTCCCATAAGATCAGGCAGACAGGCACAGTAACCTGTTCTCCTGTTCCCCATCTTATTTATTTTTTGCTGTGCTTGATTTTCATAGTTGTGTTGTCCTACTTTAGGGATGGAAATCAATCTAATAAACATGAGATACTTATGCTGAAACATTTTAAAATAAGTGTTCACATCATATTCTGTACTAGTTTAGGATTGAATGTAAAGGTGAGATATGCAAATATATCTGTGGCTATCTGGGAATGAAATGGATTTATATCATACTCTTAACCTTGTTATTTGGCTCAGAATATCTTTTGTATAATGCATAGAAAAGCCACTAAAATGTAGATTTCTACACAGAGTAGCAAAAATGATAACATTTTAGCATACTTTTCTGGACTTTCTCAAACTTACATAGTAATTTCTCCTTTCTAATAATTTGATACTTTTTCAAATTGTAGATATTCTACATATAGACTAGATAATTATTTTCAAAATAAGAAATTATATGAATATAGAATTAATCTATATTATTTCGATGCATTTTTGAACCCAAATTTTCCTTTTTAAAAATTTGTATCAGTGCATATTTGCAGTGCATAATGAATACGTTCAACATGTGGAACTGTTACATGTGTATAACACATCTCAACCTTTTCTTCCTTCCTCTCCTTTATTCCCCTTTGTTGCCAGCATTAGATTAATTTATCTATGAGTCTTCTACAGTTATTTTTCACACATATCAACTAACAATCAGATTAACAGGCAAGATAATTTTAATGAATTAAAGTACACTTTTAGGTTCATTGTTCATGTTGGATTTTAACAACTTTTTCCTCCTTATTCATAATTGAATTGCTTTCAATCACCACTGTATCACGTTGATTATGTCAGTTTATTTGAAAATGTAATAAAATATTCTAAATATTTGGCTTCACCGTTTTAACTGTTCAGGGCCTTTTCTGAAATATTTTGCTTTTGCTTTCAGCATTTCAGAGGTATTTGCAGTATGTACACAGAAGCAGTACTGTTACACAAACTTGTTTTTGTCATGCACAAAAACATTATACTCTAGAACAAATATTAAATTCTATTAAAGGTTTAATTGAGTTCCTATATGGAAACTTCATCTGATAAAACTACGAGCCACTCAGCAAAGAAATATGTGATTTTTTTCATAAGATTGTATCAGATTACAAATTAGGATATTAAAAAAAAACTCATGTTGTATGGATAACTCTTCATTGTCTACAGTGTGTTATCCATATCATCATAGTCAGAGTTAGCAGAAATATATTTTGCTAATATCAACACACGACGAGTTACAGTGTATTATTGTATTTATATTGTTATTATTTGTTAATTTTCTCAATATTTACATTAATTTCTTTTTGTTTCTTTGATGCAAGTTGTATATCTTAGCTCCAGCCAGGTCTAATGAGCTGCACCCTAAAACACTCAGTTTTATCAAAAGTACAAGAAGCAGTTGACCTGTCCTGTAAACATACTTACAGTTCAGTTGTGTGAGAATATTCTTAAACAAATGCTTTGAGTAAAAGTTACTTTCAAAAGTCAGGCGCTTACATGGTCAGGTGCAAAGTATTCACTTAATATATATTTCATGAGAAAATAGATCAATGCATTATTTCCATCAAAGGAAGCCTTCTGAAGTCACGTGACACAACATTGTTTGTGTTTGCTATAAGGCTGAGTTCCGTGAGGAAAGCCTATTCACTCAGATAAAATAACAGACTGATTTACAATGATCACTGAAAAACAGAAAACGCATATCTTTTGGAGGAATAATTGACAAACCAAATAGGCTATTATGTGAATTTTTCTTTGCTACTTACATAGCAAATTACATTCAAGGAGTTAGTGATAAGAAAGTAATATTGCCTTAATTTTTATATATTTCCAGTGAAATAAGTCCTCATCTTCAGTTCTTCTTCCTATTTCTTTAACTCTTTATGATCATTTTGATGGATGTTTATCTCAGTACATGATATAAATTTAGTATATATCATAGAAAAAGTCACTCTTCCTGTATTTATGTATGAAAAAAAATGCATATGTAGGATTTAAAGATACTTCAGAATATGATTTTTATGTGTAATTTGCTGAAAGTATAATCTATATGTTTCTGGAATACAGGTGGTCAAGAGTTGGAAAGGCTTAGAAATGAAAAAAAAAAAAAAAAAAAGACCTGTAGATTTAGCTAGAAGGATGCCAGTCTAAACCTTAGAAAATATGGCTTTATTACAGTTACATGACACTACATGCAGAAAAGGAAATTAGAAAAAAATGTCTTACGCCATCTTGGTTCACTTTTTCCAGTGGTATTCTGGTCTGCATGGCTCCAGGTTGTGTGTTTTGTCAAAGATGCATCTCTACTGTTTCAGATTTTCTGCTTTCCCATTTTGCTAACTTAATTCTACAACAGCCTCAGCACTTTTCTCTAGAATCTCACTGCATTGCTGAAGTAGTGACATGTGTGCACTTTTTGTTTTGAACTTGAAGAAAGAAATCTAAGTCAGAGTCACTTAAGTGCTCATTGTCATGATCAGACAGGTTAAAGTGCTCGTAATTTCTTCCTTTGTATTAGTGCTCATTATCTTCTCCTCCTAACGTGAGTCTTCAGAGTCACTTGAGTTGTTAGATGTAGTATTGATGGGCCTTCCATTAAAGGACCTGCTTTTACTTGCTACCTGCACATTTTCATTATATAAAGTAGAGAAGATATAGAACAAAAATATTTATACACAACACTATCAAAATCATTAGCCAAAAGTGGCCAGAGTAGTTGAGGAAATTCATAAAGTTGGCAAGTTTATTTAAACTCAATCATACTTTTTAATTGATAGAATGTATTTTTTTAGGACTTTCCTTATTTTCACACGTCTATGAAGAGCAGCTATTTTGGAAAAGTATTTGAAAAATAAAATATGTCAAGAATGATAGTTTCTGGTATAGCAATCCCATTCTTTATTAGGATGGGAGTAAAATTCTTGGAAAGGCTTTTGGACCATATGCTGTTGCTGTATTAGCATATCTAAAAATGACAAGTTTATTTCCATATTTTCATTAATATTGCTTGTAGTCTGGCTTAGATGTTAATTGACAAAACCTTTCAAACTTTTGTGTTTGAAGTAAAAACTGGTGACAATTGGCATTTGGAATGTTCAATATGTCTTTTAAAATGCATGATAAATGTTTAGTAACCAATGTCTCAGTGCTGTTATTCAGATTGGGCGTGTATTATTAATGTCTTTACAGTGCAGACCTGAAAAAAGAGGACATATCCATTAATCCAGCTGTAGCATACATCTCTAAAAAAACAAAGTTAAAAGTTTAAAAAATTGCATCAAATTATTCATTTAAGTTCCATGAGGAGTTAGTTATTTGTATGTGTGTTAATATGATGAAACTTTCACCCTATAGTGATTTCGTTTTAATAATGAAATATAGAGATGGGATTTTGTAGATCAGTTTTGATTAATTTATTCCACAATATAAACATACGACCTGAACCTGACCTTTCTTTCCTTTTTAAAAAAAAAAAAAAATTAAATTTAGATTAGAAAACTTGGAACTTTGCTTATTTTAATTTCATGTTTTAATATTATTTTGTCGATCACAGTCTTTCTAAGAGAATCATTCCATCTTTTAGTTCTCTCTTGTCTGGCAAATTTTTCTGCTTATTGAATTATGAACTCAGAAGAGGCATGTTGATTATATAGGACATCAGTGAGGATTCTCTAATAATAATACATTATTATTCAGATTAATGTGTGTCTCTTACATTTTTCGAAGTTTTTGAAACTTAAGAGTCAATGTCTAGAGCAAATCTTTTTATCAAAATATAATAAAATCATGTAAGACCAGAGCACTTCTGTTTTGAATGAGGAGAAATGTCATTAAAGTATGCCTTACGGTATGTTTTAGAATGCTGTAGATTCTATCACCAAAACATTCCTGGTTGGCTCACACTTGAAAATTTATTTGTGAGGTATTTCTCCCTCAAAACTCTTTTGTTCATTCTTGTATAGTTAAAAAATATTTATTTGGCATTTCATGTTTCTTAGATATTGTAGGTGCTAAGGAGAAGCAGTGGACAAACAAATCTTTGTCCCTCAGAAGTTTCTATTCTATTCTAGTGAAATGGAGTAAAATGGAAAAAAAAATACCAAATAAGAAAAATACATATAAAAATAGTTGATGCTTTCAAATCATGAAGAACATCAAAATTGTCAGAGGGGCTATAGATTTTTTAAGTTGTTAGTCAAAGCTTCTCTGAGAAGATGACATTTGAATAAAGGTCTGTGTGTGACAAGGAGAGCAGTGTGTGTGGGTCCTGAGGAAAGCGTGGGCTTAGCAAGGCCAGTAGAAAGAGAGGATTATTGTGTAGAGGTGTAGGGAGTGGAGGAGAGAAGGCAGGGCTGTGGTAGGTCTCGCAACAACAGTGACTCCTGGCTTCAGATGGGGAAAGGGAGCCCCTGGAAAGTCTGACATTTTAGCAGTGGACTGGGTTGCTAATTTTGAGAATAGGTCTGAGGGAGCTGAAGATTGAATGCAAAGAATTTGTTTTGGAAGCAATTGAAATCTAGAACAGAGGTTAAAGTGGCTTCCACCAGATGGTAGCAATAGAATGTCTAGAAGGTGCTAATTTTAAGTATATTTGGAATATAGAGAAAAAAAAATAAACGAGTGAGCAGAGGTCCTATTTGAGATCTAGATCAGCATAAACATGAACATTTAAATCATAATACAAAATGAGCTATAAAGAGAATATATATAAATAGAATCAAAAGAGGGTAAAAACACAAGTACTAGGGTGCTGGATGATTTGTAACACTCCAAAAATATAACAGAATGGCAAGACAAGCGAGAAATACAGAGTTTGATGTTCTGGAAACAAAGAAAATATTTCAAAAAGGAGGCAGTGATCTGTGTAAAATGCTGTTTCTAGTCTTGCAAGGTGAGGGATAAGAATGGAATTATAGATATAATCAACTCAGTACAAGTATTCTAGCCACAAGAGCAGCTGATGTGTTTTACATGCCACTGATCTGTGGATATAAGGTGCCCGATATCCAGTGTGTTGTACTTGTCACCTCCTAGAGGAGTAGGGTGCCTAATTCTAGACCTCAAGGGTTGTAGTAATACAACTAAATGCATTTGGAAGAGACGCTAAACAAGCAATTTGTGATTGTATCATGTGAACACCAGTGGCAAGACTGAGCTTAACTAACTTGGAGAAAACCAAGGAAGGTGTAATAGCAATGGAATATGGAAAGAGGAGGGAAAGAGGAAATAAGAATTAAAATCCATTTCATACATATACCAACTCTTCATGATGTACTCCAAACATATTGTATCATAAAAAATTAAAAAAACATATCACCTTGCCAAACCTACAGCTTTCCATCTTGATAATACTGAATATACTGAGTACATTTAATTACAACTTGCCTGTCTTTTGTTTTTCCCCATTTTATATGAGGAGCTACTGGAAATAATATGTAAGAACAATGCTTATGTTCAGAGAGCAGATTATCTTAGGAGTTTTAGTCTTAGAATGTGATACGTGATGACAACATCCTAGGTCCTCTTGGTATTCTGCTTTAGCAGGAAATTCACTAAAGTTGATGTAGAAGAAAATGAGAATAATCTCATTCTAAAGATTCAATGAACAAATCAGATATAATTGAGGGAGTAATAGGTAAATGGATGCAATTTGAGAATGCAGTGTTGAATAAGATAAGTCAGAAACACAAGCTTAGGTGCCTCATGATGCCTCTCCTATGAGATCTCTCCATCTCTGTCTCTGTCTCTGACTCTCTCTCTCTTCCCCCATCTCTTTCCCTCTCTCCCTCCCTGCCCCTCTTCCCCCCTCTCTCTGTCCCTGTCGATCTATCTGTCTGTCTCTGTCTGTTTCTGTCTCTCCTCTCCTCTCCTCTCCTGTCTCTTTTTTTCTTTCTCACTAAGAGGGAAATAGAAAATTGAAAAATTGGAAATAGATGGAAGATCAAACAGTTCTCCAAACTACCTATTCTAGTGTTTCAGAAATATGTTAATTGATGGTAATTATTTTCATTTATACTAATAGTTTTTCTTAGATTATTGGAAAGAAAGTTTTATTATCTGTTTATTCTTTGTAAGAGAATTTTGTGCAATATTATGTTGACAATAAGGTTGTGTGTTTAGTAAGCTGTTGTACAGACATGCATTCTGTATGACATTATGCCAGACAGTTTACTTAGGGCATTGGAGTTCAGTGACAAAAGGGAGAGACCACGTAGCTTAGATAAACTCGAGAATGGCAGATAGACAGCCATCTTTCACCTTTTAATTCCATCAATATGAGGACATTTTCCCCAAGTGTTCTTTAATTTTTTTATTACCTGAATTTAAACTATGACTAGTGTTATCTGCCACATAACTGATATATGCCTGAGACTTCAGGCATTTTATAAATCTACAATTATAATTCTTGAATCTTTGATTGTCTCATTAATGGCAGAGAGGATGTTGTGTCATTTGTAGGCATCAGCTCTCCATCTATCTTGAGCCAGCAAAGAAAACAGATAAGGAATGAATTTTTTGTGTTTGGTGATAGCCGTTTTCTTGGCAGATGCTTCAATCAAACAAATTTTCTTCATTGATGCTTTTGCGATTCAAAATTTTACTTTTCAACCACTTAGATATATTCACATTTTAAAACTTCACTTGAGTACATATGAAGTGTATCAATAGGTCCAGAACCTTTTTTTTACTGCAAAAATGTTTAAATGTATAACTATTTTTAATATTAAAAATGATAGTTCTGTTTTGTTGGAATATTTTTAGATTCTCTATCTAAGTTTTATTTTTACCTGGGTACCCTAAGTAGGTATATTTTGACAAGAATGGGAATGTAGATAGTGAGTGGGAAGCAATACAGTTGGTAAATTCATCCTATGTTGGACATTTAAAACAAAGTTTGTAAGTAGAGGAAATTATAATCAGCCTATCCTAGTATTTTTTAGTTCAATTACTCATAACTAGTTTTGACTATATTCATGCAATTTAATAAGCCTGACATTTTTTCTTAAATAGTGAGTTTTTTCTCAGGTAATTATGAACATTTAAAAGAAAATAGATTAAAATATAGTAACATTGACATTTCTAAGATATAAATACTAACTGAGGGATGTAGCTCAGTGGTACCGTACCTGCCTGGCAAGCAAAAGGTCCTGAGTTCTATTCCTAGTACTGAGAAGGAAGGAAGGAAGGAAGGAAGGAAGGAAGAAAGAAAGAAAGAAAGAGAGAGAGAGAGAGAGAGAAAGGAAGGAAGGAAGGAAGGAAGGAAGGAAGGAAGGAAGGAAGGAAGGAAGGAAGAAAAGAAAGAGAATAATTATTTTAAAATTTTGTTATCCTTTGAATGTAGGATTGATAGTGATCTGTATTTTCTAATAAGTATTTCTCCATGTGAGTATGTTATTCTTGGAAATTCTATAGTTTTTCAGCTAGGAAAATCTTAGAAGAAATTATATCATAGGTGTATCTTCAAATTGTGGTTTGAAATTGCTTGTTTGTCCCTATGCAACTATAGAGATAGCACTAAAAGATGTTTTTCTTGTAAGGTAGCTGTTTGAAGCAAACCTCTTTGTCTGTTTCGTGCTGCTGTCTACTCCCATGCACCCCAGTTTTTATCCTTTGTAATCCCAGTGTTCAGAAAGATGTGTTCACTGGAAAGTATGGGTTTTTCTCAGGATTATTGTGCATGAGAAGAGAATTGAATAGTGAGTGGAAACTCTTAGAATAAAAGGCTTGCACATATACCTTCTTCTTTTTAAATATAGAACATTTTTATTTTGCTTTTGCCATGAATGAACACACAGAAAAATTTCCTCTACTTTCCAGCTGAAGTAACGGTTTGTAAGAAAATGCAAAGATCTGAATGCTTTGTGCCTTCTCATCTAGGTTACAGGAAATTAAGATGTGTGTCTTGATTGAAGCCACAGCTATTCTTTTTATTGACCGTGTTTCTTCAGTCTGGAAGGATGCACCCCCAACTCACCCTTGTTCCAACATTCTTATACGTGTTTTAAAGAATATGCTCACCAATATTTTATACAGACATAGTGTACACATACTTAGCAAGAGTCAGTTTTCCAGGTTGTGCTTAAAACTGTCCCTGTTAGACCATTGTCTGGGCATTGTAGCCTCACACTCGCCCCACTGGCAACCCTCCTCATAACGCACTCTCAGGCTTCCCAGAATCTAATAATCACTTGCACATGATTCTGGCCCAACCTAGACAACCTAATAGTTACTGAGGTGTAAAAATTTCTTTTATGCTGCTTTAGTTAAATTTGCTTTTCAGGTATAAGCTTTTAAAAAATCTACTTGAAATTTTTCTTTAAAAATCTTGAGTCTTCACACTTGGTATCTAGCTGAATAGACTTAAAAAATAATATAAGGATTAAATTGTAAACATCTTAATGAAGTATATTCATATGTAAGCAAAGGCAGCTATCTCATACAATATATATTTTAAATAATCATCTTCCCATTCATTTTAATTTTGTAGACTTTTCTCTAAGAAAACACATAAAAATAATGGTAATACTTATGTTTTAGGTGAAGCATCTCACAAATAGTTCTTGTATTCAAAATTGCCCCTTTAGAAACAGCTTAAAATTACTTTTGTCAACCTAAAGCAGCCCACTGATAACACTTGGAGGTAGTTTTGTATTCATAACTAAGTA
Organism: Petromus typicus; assembly: GCA_004026965.1. Classification (NCBI taxonomy): domain Eukaryota; kingdom Metazoa; phylum Chordata; class Mammalia; order Rodentia; family Petromuridae; genus Petromus; species Petromus typicus. Next base: position 41,781 of record PVIR01006237.1, on the reverse strand, counting down.
CATGTGAAATATGTAAGTGGAAAGACTCCTGGAGTCAAGATTTTAATATTTCAGTTGTAGATAACTCTTTTTGAAAACATAGCTTTTTATACAGATTTGGTGTGAAAATGTTTAGTTGAGCAGATGGAGATCCAGCTGGTAGAATATATGTTTATCAGGGTATCTGGCATTTAGCTACATCCAAAAATGATATCAAACTGAAAGATGCTAAAGAGCAGCACTGTCTGAAAGCCAGTATGATCAGTGAGGGGTAGAAATCTTTCATTTTTGATTTCCTAATCTTGCAGGTAGGCTTTTTTTAATACAGATGGGATTTTAACTTTAAAAATAATCTCAGGAAAATATAAATGTCTAACAGCTACCTTTCCAAATCTTGATCTTTATTATAGCAGGCCAGGAAAAAGTGTTATGTTAAGTGTTGAAATTTAGTAGCACATTATGCACGCGTTTGTGTGTATGTGTGTGTGCATGCGTGTGTGTGTATAAGAATACAATAAACATGCACATTTTCTGCATTTTCAACAACTTTATATTTTGTATCCTTGAAATCATTGTTTTGGTTTTTAGAGCTAACATGTAAATGGAGGCTGGGAAAAAGTAGAGTAGTGAAAGAAAAGAAGAAAATATTTGGAGAAGAATGACAAGAGTCCTAAACATTTTTGAAAATATTTTAACACAGAGAGTGCCAGGATTTAAGCCTTCAGAAGTACAAGAAAAGCCAAGTTAATAAGGAATAACAATGTGCTTACTCCTAAATTTTAGAGTATGTGCATTAGATTGATTGATTCTTCCTACCTTTTTGTTTGCCAGAAAGACAAAAAGAAAGAAACTTGCTAAAGGGCTTATATACACATACTCAAAAGTACACATATACATATATTTACATATTTGAAATTGAATTGACAGTGCTTGGGCAGAACAAATAACTTCAGATAGTGAAATTTTATTTTGCATCATATTTTGTGTTTGATTTTTCCCTTTAGATACTGTCTCAGTAAAATATTAATTCAACCCTTTAAGTTATATATAGTGTAAAATGACCAACTTGAAAATCTGCTGTTCTACATAAGCCCTATATTGTGTTGTTTAATACATTTATTGAATGAACTGTTAAAGCACATACTCATGGTGGGTGAAAAAATGCCCACCACATTCTGGAATTACTTAATATAATGAATAAAAGTCTCCACAGGTTCTTTATGAAAGACTTACCTTAAGGACTATTTCATTCACTAACTCCAAAGGATTTTTCTTTAAATTCTGATTTCATACAGTGACCTGATGAGACAGGTGCTAAATTTCACAGGTGCAATCAAAGTAATATACTGACTAATATGCCTCTCTGATTCAGCCTTTGATATAAGGAGAACCAGGGTCACAGCTTTAAAATATCCCCTTACCCAGACTTGGGTGTACCCCTTAAAGAGCATAATGTTGTGGGTTTAAACTTAAAAAGGAATTAATAGAAAGTGTCTATCTGATTATTGAAGCATATGCACCAGAAAAGCAGTCTTCTAAAATAGTATTTTGGGTCCCCAGAAATATTTTTATGTCATAGTATCAGATTAAAAAAAAAATATTGCTAGCAGCAGACTACAAAGTACACTTGTTGTGGATTTCCCTGTGTCTGTATTGTGTTATTTCTAAGTATTAAAAAGACCATTAAGGAATACTATATTTTTTTCTAATAACATTTCCTTAGAGTATACATTATATATAGGTATTTTATTGATATACAATATAGAAAAAACATGCACTATGAATTATATATATAAATGTGTATAGTGATACTGTATGCATATGTCATGTGAAAACCTATATATTTAATTTACACCACATTATGCTCTATGTTATGTTCTTTGCATTCATTTCCTCAGTGAATCTTGAACTCCCTAATAATGTTAATCTAGCCATTTCGAGTTGTGGAAAATTAAAGTGCAGAGTCTGAATAAACAAAAGTACTTATACAGAGACAAGAATCAAAGCTTAAGTCATGAATCTAATCACACTGCCTTCTGTTCTTTTTTGAAGTCTAGTATTTAAGGACCAAAATTAAATCTTAAACATAATATATTAGACATTTATCTGTGGAACTGCCCAATTTGTTTAACAAATTCCTGAACAGCTAACTGATTAATTTTGAAACCGTGATGGAGGTGTGTGTTCTCTGGGGACCTGGAGAGGGAATTACTTCTGTGAAGAGGAAGGAATATTTTTGGCCTTTTCAGAAGAAGCATACTAGTCTGGGGAGACTCGATCAAGCCAAAAATTGAGATTTCCAGTGAAGCCTTCAGTTTTTACTTTATTTTTCCCAACCATTAAAGATGAAAACAAGCAAAACTCTTATTGTGTCAAATATAACCAATATGTAGGAAAGAGACATGTGTCTCATTCTGTGAACTCATCCGTAGCTGAGCACTGCAGCTGGAGTTCAGAGCATAAATAGACTTGGAGACACAGAGCTGAAGGTAACAGATTTGATTACTAACCAGTTTAGGAATCAACACTTTAATCTCTATGATGAGTATACACATAATGGACAAATAAGTTATTGATGTCATTCACTACATAATTACTGACTTCTCGATACTTTGCTCCCAAACTTTATGTTAGGAGCTTGCTACAAAAGCCAGTCCTGGGGCTCATATTCAGAAACTTCGTGCTTGTGGGCAAACTGGGTTGTGGCTGGTGATTCATATATTTGTACGTGTGCAAGTGATTCTAATACTTTCCCCAAACATGTTAGATGTCTGTATAACAGTCTGAGAGAGAGTAACCTAAAGAGAAATATAAAAATATAAATTCATATTATTCATGGTGTGAGTCATGTACATCACAGCGTACTGTTTTAAGAGCTTTCCCTATAAAACTTACGATAAGCCAGTAAAACTTAGCACTACGAATTTATTTAGTGATGAGCACATGAGAACAAAACATACACAAACTATTTTTGTAAACTACAGGCTATATGAAGTGAAATTACAATTATTTTGAGGAGGTATACATTATGATCACATTCCTCATTGAGAATTTGTACTTGTACATTTCATACCTTGATTCTTATTTTTTTCCATTCCCCCGACCCCCCTTCATCCCTTCCTCCCATATATATAAGATTTGTTTCCATTTTTTCCTTTCCACCTTCAAGTTTTTTCTTTCCCTTCTTTGCCTTTCTCCACCCCTTCCTAGTTCCCTATTTTGAAATAGGGTAAAATTATAATTTCAATAATCAACAATAAGTTTTGAAGAGTTTGGACTTGGTGAGCTCTGAGAATCCCATTATTTCGGCATTTTCATGCTGCCTCAGGACTTGGCTAATTGTGTTGGGCCATCTTGTCTCTGAAGCATTAACTACTAATAAAGCTATGTAAGCTTTTAATATAATTTTCCAAATTATATTTTCTAATCAATGCTTATTGAATTTCAAATATTATAAAAATGCAATACATTTATGATAAATATTTCTGTTTCTTTCCCTTTTAACTGAACCTCTGACTAAGATCTAATAATTTTTTTTAAAAATCATGGTAGGCAATAACAAGTGCACTCCTATAGAACCTGCTTTTCTTAGTATATTCTTAAGTATATTTTCTAAATGTTGAAGGGAATCACTTTTTCCCAAGTGAAGTAAAATTGCAGTACAAATCATTGTATGCTAATGATTGCATTCTTTTAAAATAACTGAGCATATTTGGTGTCTAATCATTTTGCCTATCATTATAATATAATGTTAATTGTAGGGAATTTTCTTTTGCATTGAAAATACTAGTATTCTGAAGCTTTATTTTTGAGTTTTACTTGGTATCAAACAAAATGTTTTGCTAAGTATTGTCAGATTTGCAGAATATTCCAATGTGACGAACCTTCTTAGTACTGAAACATGACACTTTCTAAGGCACTTTTCAGTAAAATAAAGGCCAGTCACAAAAATACAACGTCATGTACAATTTCCAGTTTCACAAAGAGCCGATTTATTCAATGAAATGAATTAGTGTATTTTCTTCTTTACATGAGCAACTACTCATTAAATACTTCATACAATACATGCGACAACTTTTACCACTGAGTCACATCTTTGACTTTCTGTCACACTTTATTGCAACATTTAAATTTAAGGCTAAATATCTAGTAAGTGTACAGGAGTAAGAGGGAGCCAGTCCAAAACATATTTTTCAACTTGTCAGAAATGAACTATTTCCTTACTTTACATGTACAGTTGTCCCTATGAATTCATGATTATCAGGTATTAGCTGCTACATTGGAGTATATTAGTATTTCATCATCAGTCTTTACCATTTCTCCAGAGAGCCTCTGGAATCTGCCCTCAATATACTTATGTAGCATACTGTCTAATCGAACCACGTTTTTACAGCCACAGCTGTCTACTTCTACCAGTTCTTACTCGAACTACTGCGAAACTTCAGAATCAAGCTCTGATCTTCTCCCTTTGTCCCCTTACAGTCAATTCTGCCTTCTTTTCAAAAGCACAGACTGTTGGACTCCTCTATTCAGAAAGCTGCGCGCTTCCCCACCCCGCTTGCTCAGAGCTGCAGTCAAAATGTGCTTGGTCTCAGGTGATCCGCTTTTTACCCGACCTCCTCAGACTCGGGGGCCTCATGTTTTCCCATCCTCCTCCCTCCCACGCTCCCACTGCATCGTTCCTTGTGCTGAACTTGCTAACAGGCACCACGAGGCCCTGTATCTTTGGGCCATTCTCTTAGCTATTTCCACTGCTCTACAACTGTCTGCGTCTGGATATCTGCTTGGCGTCTTCCTCACCTCCAAATAATTGTTCACGTCATAATTCTCAGTGCAGTCTAGTCAATCTTATTTAATACAATAGTGAGCAACAACACTGTGGACCTCTTCCCCTCACACTCCGGCTCTTCTTACCAACACAGCTTTCTTACTTGTTAGTTTTATTGTCTGTCTTCCTTTGGGAGCATGTGAACTTCATTAGCATAGAGATGTTTCTTTTCTTTTGTTTTATTTCCCTTATACTTAGCAGGGTGGTGTGAACACATGAGGCCCTTAGTAGGTATCTCACATCGAATTGAAGTCAAGTTTGTCACATCAATAAGATAAATTATTAAATGCATATTTTATGTTTAAAATTTAAATCAATATAACATCAAAGGTTGACAATTATACTACAAGAGTAGTTTCATATATATTATTCTCAACTACATTAATAGTCTTCTGATACTAGAATTTTAGATAACTTTAAAATTAAGAAAACATATTTCTATAAGAAAATTGCTAACCAGTGACTGACTGTTTAATTTTTTTCCATAAAAAAATACTTGAATCTTTAACAACTAGTCTCATTTTAGCATCTGCTGTAAGGGTAATGACAGACCACAAAATAAAATAAAGCACCAGTATACTTTTATCTGCACTGCTTCTAAAAAGCAATTGCATTTAAACCTGTATACACAGAAAATGTAAGACTAAGGATGTCTTATAAATTAAGTGCACATACCTGTATAAAAAGTGTACTACTTCTCTTACATGATCTGTTTTCTTAATCTTGGTGAAAATGACTTCAAGGAATTGTCCTTGTCTTAAAACTGAACTTAGATACCTTTGGCTTCTAAATGCCTGGTGACAAGAAGCTTCATTCTATGCATAGCTTTCACTTTCTCACCAAGCAGATGGCAGTGTGGTGGCAAGCTTTGGAGACGTGGAGGCCAATTTATTCTGCCATGCACTGAAAACTCTGTTAGAATTTGTGGGCAAAATAAAAGCAAGAGAAGGAAACTAACACTCTTTAGAGCCATATTATATACCAAGCACTGTGTTAGTGTTTTCAGATACATTATTTCATTTAAGACATACTCGAATTATCAAGGGAGATATTTTAACACGTGGGAGTTCAGTATGTCATACAAGCACATTTTTTAAAGAGTAATTTCATAGCTTGATTAACTGTACAAACTTTATACAGTACAATATTTCCATCTAGAAGGAATGGGAGGGTATCCAGGCACCAAAAATGGTTATGAAGAAGGGATGCAGATAAAAATGAGAACTTTAATGAATGAATACCGGGAAGATGAAGAGTTCCAACCCATATGTCACATTCCTAGATAAGTCACTCCATTTCTTTCTGTATAATGATTCTACACAGGATTCCTAAGACAGCTGTAATGGCAGCAGGAGCCAGTTTCACATATTGTAGGTGCTAGACGTGGTCAAGGGTTTCTGCTTTTGTAACAGCTGAAGGGGTTGGGCAGTGGGTGGTTTGAGTTGATACAGAAGGACAATAGAAATTAGCTATGTTTTAATTCTTATAAAATTGAGTCTGCCTAAGAAATTAATATTTAAACTTGTGACTATGTGTACTTCTATAGCTAAGTTTAATTACAGGTTAGGACTAAATCTTCATATGGCAAGACCTTATTAAAACAAAATTCATAGTTGAATTAAGCACTTGGATAAGGTTAAAACAAAATGACTATGGAAAGTGTGTCTGAAAGTCATTCATGGCTTATAATTCATATATAAAAATTACCAAGGCAAACAAACAATTAGGACTTATACAATGTGTTCCCCAAATTATTTATTTTTTAAATTGTTTTGTTTTCTGTAGGCTGGTTACTGTTGTCATACTGCTATGTTCTCCTAAGCCATGTTGCTGCCTATTATGTGGAGGGAAATGCATTTTTTTAGAGGAGCTTAATTAAAGCACAGTTGAAATAGTAAACCCTTATAATCCATGTGATATACTCCAGAGCCATAAAATTTTTAGATTTTGGCAAGATTATTCTGTGTCCATTCACACCTACATATAATTTACCTTCTAAAGGATGAAATCCTTGAGGCTAGGGATTTGGCTCAGTGGTTCCAGCGCCTGTCTTGCAAGCGCAAGGACCCGGGTTCGATCCCTGGTAACCACATATAATACTGCCCATGGAGACACGCCCAGCAGCAATCAGTACCACATACCACAGTGCTGGGTGTGGTGGCTCACTCCTATAATCCCAGAATTTGGGGGGCAGAGGTAGGAGGATTGCTGTGATGTGAGTTTGAGGCTGAGCTCAGGGCCAGCCTAAACTACAAAGTGAGACCCTGTCTCAAAAAAAAAAAAAAAAAAAAAAAAGAAAGAATGAAATCCTTTGAAGCTTTTCTCTGTAAACTTGCTCTCCTGCTAAAAAGAAAGAAAGAAAGAAAAGAAGGAAAGAGATAGCAAAAAGAGAGAGAAAAAAGAGGAAACCTAAAATGTCCAGACATTATTGTGTTTATCAAGAGCAACCAGGTAGAAATGACCCTGGGGAACTACAGGTAATTTTACTAAGCACACAGTGAGAAATGACTATAGTCTATCTGAAGACTGTGGTTTAGTTTTCCTTCTGTCAGTTTTTATTCTCCATCTGGCTTCTAAATATCTTCACTATTTTCTTTTCTTGTATTATAATTAAACATTTAGAAGCCATCCATAGAAGACATGCATCCAGACAGTCTCGAAGTGAAGAACATCAGTCTATACAGTGCAGGAACTCAGTGTCAGCAGATATTCTCATGGGCACTTACTCTTTCTAAAATGTACTCAGACACTGTAGGACTTTATGCCTCAGGTGGACACAGTCATCAGTATAGAAGTTGCACAGTTGATATCTGAGGTGTAAATGGTTAGCTATGGATCAAGTAAATGATTAAGATACAATGATTAGACATTTTCGAGAGCAGATGCTGATTTTATAGTGTAGATGTCTGCACCGAAACTCTGTAGCACAGTTTAGACATTCAATAATTGGAGTATGTAAATAATCATCGTCACCATCAGAACAATAGCTCTCTAAGCCTCTGAAAATATCTACAGCTCCAATGAGCGAAACCTAAATATTTTCAGTTCATTCTATAAGAATAAATCCTAATGTTATAAACTAATTCAAAACTAAACTAATGTGTCAGAGTAACAAAATGAAAATCTTAGCAGGATCTAAGTCAGCATGACATTATTAAGTCATTGGAAAGGGGACATTATACAATTATTCTTAACCATAATCAGTGATATGTGCCTTGTTAAGTAGAGAAGACGTTAAGAACTCAATCTCTGCCTTCCTTGCCAGTTTGGATAAAAGTAGAGCAGGTTTAATCTAATGATTTGCTTGTTCCCCTCCATTATGATTGTAATTATAGTGGTATGAAACCTTATTATATGGACATAACCAAATGTTTGCTTTCTTTCCAGTTGGGGGCTCACACTGTACCCTCTTTTCACTTATAAAACCTGGCTCACCTTAACTATTTACTTGATTTAAATAAACTTTAATTTCTTTAAGAAGACCAATGATACTGATGTATCTAGACCATTTCAGGCCGCCCAGTGCAGAGGGTGTAGTCTTATATAAAGTTCTTACAATAAAACATAAATGCCAATTCCTTAAATACATGTTAGAAACAGAGAGTGAATGCTTAATGCTTTTATTGTAAGTAGAACACACCCTGAGAAGTTTGTGTAGCTTCACAGCTATGTTTTGGTAAGATAAAACATGGTACTACCTGGGTGAAACCCTGAACAAGATAAAAAGTAAGACAGAGTCAGGTATTTATTTTACAACTAAATTTTAAAAGTGTGTAGACACCAGATAAGAAAAGAAAACTTGGGTTCAGTGATTCTGACACCTGCCTTGCAAGTGCAAGGGCCTGGGTTCGATCCCCAGTAACCACATAAAACAATGTGGGGTGTGGAGAGTCTGATGCTGTACTCACCAGCAATCAGAACCACATACCACAGTGCTGGGCATGGTGGCTCATGCCTGTAATCCCAGCACTTGGGAGGCAGAGACAGGAGGATTGCTGTGAGTTCAAGGCTGAGCTCAGAGCCAGCCTGAACTACAAATGCAAGACCCTGTTTCAAAAAAACAAACAAAAAAAAACAAAAAACAAAAAAAAAGAAAGAAAAAGAAAACTAGTTGTACAGATTTTTCATATAAAATGTAGGCTTGTGCTTTCCACAGCCAGAGAATTTGGTTGCAATTAGAGTATGCTATTATTTGGAAAGGAAATGGATGTTTCCTTCTTTGCTTGCTTGCTTGTTTTTGTTTTTATCTTTTTGAACTGTTAAATTTAGTGTGACCTCTTTAATTTTTCCTTGAGTTTAATTGATTTAGACCTGTTGAAGATACAGACCACAAAATTACTAAACAGGCCTACCAGTTTGTTCTTTTTTTTTTAATAGTTTAATGGAAGATATTAACATAGTTTTTCAACATCAGTGTCTAAGTAATTTACTCAAACCTTTTGAAAAAATTTAATATTCTGGTTTATCAGATTTTGAAAATATAAGTATCTACTTACTAACCGCTTATTAGTTTTTATGTAAGAAAATCCTATTGTCAGTTTTATAGTTAATTTTCAAGTTTTTATATATGTAAGTACTATACCAAGTTTTTAAATATGTACAGTATTTTCAGAAAACATTTCAAAGAGTTAAAAGCATATTAATTAATGATAAGCTTTAATAAATCCAAAATTCAATTTAAAATGCATGGCGTGATCAAAACATATGGTGAATATATTCGCTTCCCTGCAGGAAGAAAGCTAGTCACAAATCTCTCACAAAATGTTCCCATTCGCTTCCAGGACTCGCATTTCACCTTTCTTGACACTTTCCTGAGCTTTTCTAGGAAACCTCTTTTCTGAGAGTCTCTGCCATGCTTGTTAGGCTGTCATGGTTGCCTCAGTATTCTAAATCAAATCAAATGCATTAATTTTTCTTACTCATTTTGACCTGGAAGAGCTAGAAATTAAATTACAACAGATGTGGTAAGTAAGAAAGATGAAGACACTGGGTATTTAGCAATAGCACTCACCGTATTTTGTATATTTTTTTACCAACATGAAAAAGACCCAGAACTGTTTCAGAAAGTGAGAGTAACATTGGCATAAGTATGCTCAAAATGAAGGGATAGTATTTCAAAGGATATTAATAAATAGCACTGTGTCTTCAAATATTTTCATCTCAATTTGTATCATCATTTAAGTCAGGTGCAGTGATACACCACTATAATCCTAATACTGAAGTGGCTAAAGAAAGAGGAAACTGAGTTGAGACTTACATTAGTGAAACTTGAAACAAAAACAAAAAAACACACAAGAAAAACATAACCTCTGGGCTGGGACTGGCCCACCCACCTCACAGCGCTCAGCCCAGACGTTCTGCAAAACCAGCATGGGAGGAAACCTCCCCACAGACTCCTTATTTGTCTACACACACTGAATAAGTGAGGTAGTGGTGCTGAGATTTAGGCGCAGGCCTTTGGTGCAAGCCTCTGCCATGTCTGCAACAACAAAAAAACACCCACTGAAAGAGTAAAGGGATTCTGTTGACTACAGCCATGGGTGAGTTTCTAAAGTCAATCCTACCTACAGGACTCTGGACTCTTGCAGAGTTCAAACCTGTAGGAGTTCATTGAGTTCAGCTCAGGCATTGCAGCCAGAACCTATACAGGGGTTGATAGCTGCTTCCTATGATTGGGCAACTGCAATCTACATGCTGCGGATATACTATCTATAGGAGACAGCAGATCCACATCATAAAGAACCCTTTTTGGTAGTGTTTGTTTTTTGTTGCTGTTGTTCTTTCTCTTCTTCTTTTTTTTTTCTGACTTTTCTTTCATTCTTCACTCATCTATTCTCTTGTTGCTGACTCTATCCAATTTTGAATCTTTTCTTCCCTTAACTGCTCTTATTTTTACAGAAGGGGAGAAATAGTCTCATGTGAGCCTGTTGCTACTGGGTACCACTGTTTGTTTTTTGTTCCTTCATCTTGTCTTGTCTTCATCAGTATTAGTTCTCTGAATTAATGTGTTTCAGTCTTCCCTATTCTGTCTACTTCTGTACTATTATAGGAGGGTGACTATAGTGTCTAGCGGACCTACTGTTGTTAATGTGTTCTGTTTCATATTTGTCCCTTCTGTCTCTTTTGTCCTTTAGTATATACATAGCATATCAGTTTCCCAGGGCTTGTGTCATCTTTATGTATCCCCTAACCCTATTTATAATGTATCCTTCTCCTATCTCTCTGCTTCCCTAATTGCCTGGTGACTCATTATTCCCAAAGTGCTATGCTGCTATATTGAATCACTTGTATGTTGTAAACATATTTCTGGTTAGTTCTAAACTTTCACAGATGATCCCAGATCTAATTCATGAGGTTAAAAGTATTGCCAAAGCTTGTTATTTCCTGTGCTGTGTTTGATATTGTTGCTGATACTGATGTATTATATTAACTGAGATGATCTGATGATTCTGTTTAAGTATCTTTCATGCTGTGCCAGGACTGAGATCACTAAAGGACCACTAAAGATCCAAAGATGACAACCCAGGAAGTAACTATTTCCTAAGGGTTCCAAATATTAGGAAGAAAGAGACTTGCAAAAAAACATTGCCTGGACATCCAGCCAGGAATTAAACCAAAACATCAGCAGCAACAACAACAACAAAAAATTAAAATGAGAAAAAATTTAAAAACCTAAACACAAAGATCATCACTACAAGGGAAAGCAGGGAAGATGAAAACAGAGCAAACTGAAGCTCAATCCTCAGGACTCTGAACGGTACCAAAAGAGGGTTTGGAGAAAAGGAAATCAGAAATAACTACTTATCAAATAAAAACAGAGATAGCATCCTAAGTGGAACATATGATTAATAACATAGAAGAAAAGACCAAGACCAAGACAGAATCTCAGATTACAAAAGTAATGTCATCTGAGTCAAGGAGATTTCCAGGAGATAAAAAACTGCAATGAAAGTTTGAAAAATAGGAGTAATGAATGTGAAGAGTGAATATCAGACCTAGTAAACAGGATTGCAGCCAGTAAACAGGAAAGTAATAATTTATGGAAAATAGCAAGGGACCAGGAGAAATCAGGTCAGCAACAAGTAGATGATGCAATGGAGTAGAAGATCCAGAGACAGCCCCACATACACTGAGATACCTCATCTTTGACAAAAGAGCCAAACACCTATAATGGAGGAAAGAGAGCCACTTTACCAAATGGTGCTAGAAAAATGGCTTCAACTTGCCAAAGATAAAGTTAGATCTATCTATCTCTCCATGCATTGAACTAAAATCAAAGTGGATTAGAGATCTAAATATTAAAACAAAAACACTAAACTTGCCACAGGCAGGTTAAGTAGAAATCTTGCAGATATTGATTTAAGGAAAGACTTTATAAGCAAAACATCAGCAGCATCCGAACTAGCAGAAAGAATCAACAACTGGGATCTCATTTTATTAAAAAGCTTCTGCACAGGAGCAGAAACTACCAACAGAGAGAAAAAACAAGCCTACAGAATGGAAAAAAAGAATTACCTACTGTTTCTTAGACAAAGAATTTCTATCTAGTGTGTAAAGAGCTTTACAAAAAAAATCAGCCTCCTCAAATTTAAAGACCAAATTAAAAATGGGCGTCTGAAATGAACACTTTTGAGATGAAGAAGTAAAGCAGCTGAGGAACATGAAAAAAGGTTCAATATTGCTAATCATTGGAGAGATGAAGATGAAAACGTTACATTCTCTCTCTCTCTCTAGAAAGAATGGCTGTTGTCACAAAATCAACCGAAAACAAATGCTTTTGGGCCTGTGGAGAGAAAGGAACACTTTTCCCACTGTTGGTGGGAATGTAGACTGGTGCAACCACTGTGTTAATCAGTGTAGATATTCCTCAAAAAACTAAGAAGTTCCATTTGACACTCTTATTTCCTTGCTATGTATATACAGGAAAGAATGAAAAGATTCATATCACAGCGATATGTGCACTCATGTTTATAGCAGTTCAGTTTGTAATCACTAAAGCTGGAAACACTAAAAATACCCATCAATAGGAAACTGGATTTTTTTAAAAAATGTGTTTTTTAGTAAAACAGAGTATGCTCTGCCATAAAGAATGGTAAGTTTGGGCCGGGGATATAGCTCAATGGTTCCGGCGCCTGTCTTGCAAGCGCAAGGACACGGGTTAGATCCCCGGTAACCACATAACAATACTGGGCATGGAGACTCACCCCAGCAGCAACCAGTACCACATACCACAACCACAGTGCCGGGCGTGGTGGCTCACGCCTGTAATCCCAGCACTCGGGAAGCAGAGGCAGGAGGATTGCTGTGATGTGAATTCGAGGCAGAGCTCTGGGCCAGCCTGAACTACAAAAAGGCGAGACCCTGTCTCAAAAAAAAAAACCTAAAAAAAAAAGAATGGTAAGTTTGGGACTGGGGATTTAGGTCAATGGTTCCGGTGCCTGCCTTGCCACCATAAGTGCCCAGATTTGATCCCTGGTGACCACATACAACAATGCTTGGTGGCTCATGCTGTAATCCCAGTACTTGAGAGTCAAAGGCAGGAGGATTGCTGTGAGTTTTGGGTTCGCCTGAACTACATGGTGAGATCAAGGACAGCCTGAACTACAAAGTGAGACCCTGACTAAAAAAAAAAAAAAAAAAAAAAAAAAAAAAAAAAAAAAAAGTAAGTTTGAGTCACTTATACTGAAATGCATGTACCTAGAGGACATACTCATAAGTGAAGTAAATAGGACACAGATGTGTAAATACCATATCTTTTCTCTAATATGAGAAACTGAAAGTATAAATGAGTTCTAAAATGTATGATAGACAATATGAATAGGAAGAAAATGTCAAAAGGAAAAGGGAAAGGGTGAATAGGGGAAAGTAAGATAGGAAAGAAAAAAATTGACAGGAAACAAAGCTATGTATATATGGAGTGAAGATTGTAGGGATAGTAAAGGTAAGGGAAATAATGAGAAACAAGATGTGTCATGTATAAATACAAATTTTCAAAGTTGAAATTGGTCACAGTATAGGTGTCAAATGTACCAATAAAATCAATTTAAAAACATACAAGGTTTAATACCACATGATTTCTCATGTATGAAGAATTAATTATACATTAAGTATGAAATAAAAGACAATAGGAAAAAAGAGAAAAAAAAAAGGAGATATTATTATCCAGCCCAGACAATATCTGAAGGTGTTTCTTGATTTAGCACAATTTATCTTATATGTTTTCTATGTTCTTTGGCCTATTAGTCTGGTTTTCAATCTGTGTATATCCTAACTAACTTTGTAAAGTCTTAGAAATAAAAATAATCTGATACCAGAAAAATGAAAAGGAATTGGAGGGAGGAAAACAAAGGGACTTGAAAAGTGCTATGAACATGTACCAACCAGTTCCCTACCATGAGTGAAATATAATCATTATACACTGCAAGCATCTTCTAATGAATATCTATAAATATAATGTATATGTATAAATATATACTACAATATATAATTATAAAATCATTTTTCTTTGTGAGTATTTTCTTTTTATCAGAGTTAACCCACTAATACTTATTCCATTAGTGGACTCTAATTAGTTTGGTAATGTTCATGGCTCAAGTGCAAAAGTTGGACCATCTTGACTGAACTAAGCGCTCTTTAGTTGCTCAATAGGAGGACATTTCAATCATGGATCATGTAGTATGTTAGGAGACTTGGGGGCTTAGAATATTTTAGAAACTATTGCCCTCTGTGCAGTATAGAGCCTTACACTTACACTACTCTGCTAAATATTCAACCAACCCTGAGCTTCTTATTTCTAAGTTTGGATCCACAGCAATAATAAGAATAACTACAATCAGCCATCAGGTAACACATAATCAATATTAAATTGTATAATGGTAGTGGAAAATGAGATGGTATATAGAATTTTTGTTTTATAACGCTTTTTAAGAGAAAAACAACAAACTTGTCAACATACATGTTTTGAAATACTTAATTTTGGCATATTATAGCAGTAAATCATATTATTTTGTATATTGTCCTAAAGTTATAGGAATATTTTGATGATATATACTGATAAGTCTTAAGAATAAAATGTAAACACAGTAGCAGAACTTCTATAGGAATGTTTTCTAAAACATTTTAAACTTCCTGATCTCCCAACAGTGAGATGCCATTGTTAAATGAAATTAACATATTATGAAAGTAAAACAATAGGGAATTAATGAAGAAAAGCATGAAATGATTGATGGAATACACAAATAAAGGATTAAATAGTCCATAGTATTAAAGAAATTTTATTATTTGAAATTTTCTTAAAATAATATTTATTGTTTCTGATTGTACAAACAGTATCTGTTTGCTATAGAAAAGAAATGTAGATATGTATGTTATGAAAATATAAAAGAATGTTATTACTAAATTTTCTCAGATATTTATCACTATTATATATTTGATTGAATATGTTACTATTACATAAAAACAGATTATATAATTTTCTTAAGAAATATCACATTTCTTAAACTGATTCCTTAAATATGATATTAACATAATGGGATATGGAAGTTATTTTCAATATTTTTACACCATCAGTAATCCTTTCCTATTTGTTAAAGACATGCTTTTTGAAAACTGGCACTTATTTAGGATATATTGATAGAGGTTGAATTATCTAGACAAGAATCAATAATTATCCATATAAGAATCTTATTTTGAAATTACTTATTTTATTGTATTTTGTATAAGATGGTGGACCACCTACCTCTAAGGTGTTTTGTTTGTTTGATTGACTTTTACTTCCTGATAACTTTTTGAGGATGATAAATTTCAACAACAAAAAATTAATGTCATCTATTTGGTAATTTCCCTGTTGCTTATTTTCATTGCATTCTCACTAATATTGAAACAGAAAAATGACTTTAAGGGAAAGTGGAACAATTTTCTCCATTGGATCTGTAACAAGAATTTCTGTGAACTTGACTTACGACATTAGCAAAGTAATTTATTCCAGATCTTATCAGTGACATGAAAATTAAATTGATTTAAATAATTCATCTTTATTTAAGATCATTCAAAATCCAGCCTTTTTTCATCTTTGGTCTCTCTAAAAGCACTTATTAGATTCCTGGGGAAGCAACAAAGAAATCAAAGAGTTATTCAGGACATTGAACTAAATGTGAAATGACAAAGTGATTAAAATTCGTCTCCTAAAAGGTTATTGTACATACTCATGACCTCATTTTCCTGGTTTGCCTTTTTTAAAAAATATGAAAATCGAAAAATATCATTTTTGTATGAGTGAACTTAACAGAACACTTATCTACATTATTTGATTTTGCAATTATTTATGTTCTTTTGTATTAAAAGGTATTTTAATACTTACATTTCCCAAACTGTCATGAATATTTGTTCTTCATTTAATTTTGATGTTGAGCGAAATATCTTACACTAAGATATTTCATACTGTTTACTACAATATTTAGAAAGGCAAGTGTTTTATTTCCCCTCTGCTTATGATGTTTAGTCACACAAACTACGTGGGGTCATGTTTCATGGGCTTTCAAAACCAAATTCCTTCTTTCTGAATGACATATACCAAATATATTTTTGTTAATGTTATTGGATATAGGCATTATTTTTGCAATGTTTAAATAAAAGTAATAATTTCTTCTTAAGTAATATTTTATATTTAGATAAATTTCAAGTAAAAATGATGTTAAAAATGTCTACAAAATTTTAGAAATTTGATGACTACAATAATTTCTGATTATCAGCACTTCGAATGAAAAATTATATATATATATATATATATATACACACACATATATATGAAATAGAACATTTTTTAAAATAGTACTAATATGTTAATGAATCTTAGAAATAATTTATCAGTTAATGCTCAAGGAAAAGAAATCTTTGAAATTAATTTATTAAATAAGTTCTGAATTATTTATAAATATTGCCAAAATATTTGAGGTTCTCTGGTCCATTTAAATATTCAGATTTACTGTAAGTAAACTTTTAAGTATCATCAGAAAATTCATTGTACATTGATTCTAATTGTAGCAGCAAAAATGAAGGAGTACATGTTTTCTTTTTATTATCAAAGTCAACTTCCTAGCAGCCAGAACATGTGTCGAAGGGCCTGGGCTGCCCATAATCAAACGGTGGAGAAAAGTTTCTGGGGTCCAAGCCAGAAGGGGTGGCAATGGGCAGAGTCTGAGACTGCATTTGACTTATCAGGTAACACATCACTCGGTAGTGATTAAACCTCAAAAGATTGAAAATGGTCAGCGTTTTATTAGATACAAAGAATATGCTTTTAGTTTGAACAGTGTTAGGTTTCGGCAGCTCTGCTTCTGTTAGCTAATTCTGTTCTCTGGTATTTCTCCCACCACATACTGGTATTGAAAACTAGAAAATGCAGGATCGTGTTCTCTGTTTATTTTGGTGGTGATGACATCTTTGCAGAAATGTCCAGATTCATATTTACTGGAGGGAGGAGTATCGATATTTGAGAACAAGGTAGAAGTTGTTTACTACCCTCAGGATTTTCAAGAGGAAGGTATTCTTATTAGTGATTCTTCTTTATTATGTCCGAGTTCAAAGCCCGTATGACTAAAGGAGAAGGCAGAATGTGTCCCCAGTCTCCGGGGCATACCGGCCCTTATCAGTGCGTGGTATAAGTGCACACAGACTTCACCATAGCTGTCTCAGCCCCTGTCCCAGCGTACGCTAACTGCTTGATCTTGAGGCCATCACGTTCGATCTACATCAGTCAGCCTCAAGAAAGTGCAAAAACATTGCCTCAGATTTTTGCACTTTGTCTTGTAAAATGTAGAAATTCTTTCTTAATTTTCATCGAATAGACTGAGCTTCTCAGAGGTTTCTTTCTTAAAGAGGAACCAAAGGGGTGGGCGTTACCCATTACTTTTTAGTCATACCTCTTTCCAATGTGTTATGCTGAGATATAACTAGTTAGTCCAGAGAAAACCAGAAGTTACTGCAAAGAAGTATCTGATATCAGAGTTAGACCAACTAAATTCACTACTTTTGTATTGTCCTTTGTTTTATGCTAAGTTGTTTGGTTTAAAATTTTTAAGTCTGCAGCAGTGTAACATGCCCCCATTTTTGAACCTGGTTATCACAGTGGAAATTATTTACTCTAGTCAAACGGACTTGATATTTGAGAATCAAAAAATTGTTGTAATACTTTTATACACCTGCTACTAAGTAAACACCCTGTGAACATTCTTTATATATTTTTAAATTTTTTATTGGTACGTGTTTGCATTTTATATATTTTCACTTTCCCAGAAGCTAAAGTTGTAGCTCTCATTTCAAATAACATGTGATAAAATCTGACCTTCTAAATAGGATTTCTGGCATATCAGCAAACTACTCATTCAACTCAAGTTCTGGTAGAATTTATTGAAATAAAGAAAGAGAAAGGCTGCTTCCAAAGTTTTATTATGAAATCAAGTTTTTAAATGTATTTTAGGACTGCAGATATGTATTTTATTAAATTAGTTCAAGTACATATAATTCTTAAATATTAATTTCTACACATATTTTTCTTTCACATAAAATATTAACAAGTATTCATGCTTTTATATATGAAAATAGATTACATTATTATATTTTATTATTATACATATTGTACAGATTTAATTATTTTAAATCAAGGTAGTCCTAGATCATAATTGAATATCTGTTAATGAAAATAGAATGCCTCCATTAAAGGGTGTTGTATCTGAACACTTAAGAGATAAGAGGCAATTTCTAAAAATATGTATTTTCTACTGAAACATAAGCTTACAAAAATGGCACTAATTGAAGTACTGACAACAGGAAACAAAAATTATTCTCATGAGTAATTGAGTAAATTCATTATGCAGTGTTTCTATCTCTTTTAGTGTTTAGTCTAGACTACTTTTTCAAGGTAACCTATATACTTCTAGTAAGTCAAATTATTAAAATTCATTAAAGAAGGGCCGGGGATTTAGCTCAGTGGTTCCAGCGCCTGTCTTGCAAGTGCAAGGACCCAGGTTCGATCCCCGGTAACCATATACAATACTGGGCGTGGAGACTCACGCCCAGCAACAATCAGTACCACATACCACAGTGCGGGACGTGGTGGCTCATGCCTATAATCCCAGCACTCGGGAGGCAGAGGCAGGAGGGTTGCTGTGATGTGAGTTTGAGGTTGAGCTCAGGGCCAGCCTAAACTATAAAGCAAGACCCTGTCTCAAAAAACAAAAACAAAAACAAAACAAAAAAATCTACTAAAGAACAAAAAGTAAGGTCACTTTTAGAATAGATATTTAGCAGTTACTTCACTATGTATATTATATTTTATTTTGGCTACCAAAAATTATTTTTCTTTCTTCCATTAATTATTGAAAAAACCAGAGACAGAGCCAAAAGCAGAGAAGTTCAATATGTTTGGTAGAGGTGACTTTTTCACTAAGGTAGCTAGGAAGCCATCAGAGGGTTCCTGCGGAGTACTGATACATTTAGTTACTAAAGGCATGGTATTCATTAAGCCAAGTATTTTTATCTTATTTTCTGTACTTCTTACCTGCCTAAATTGATTATATGCCCCTTTTAGTCAAAGCCATGAGAAATAATGTTTTTTTTTTTTTTAATATCTCCAGATCATCTAGAATAAAGTAGGCAAGATAGTGACATTTGGTAAAGAAACATTGATTTGGTTTAAGAGACTGGAGCAGAATGTAGAAAATAGGCTCTGGAAGTTCTTGAAATCTTTTCAGCAGAAAACAGGTAGTTTACTTTGTAAATTTAGAGTCCGGTAATAACAGCCTTTCTGTATGCTATCTATAACCAAAAAAAGAAAAAGAAAAAAGAAAAATCACCAGCCATTAGGTATCTCTCTGTGAGTTTTCTAACTATATAATTTGAGGACACATTCAAAATTTAGGATTTAGGCCTAAGGGTCCCTTTGTCTGAAAATGCCTGCTGGTCATTTGCCTCTTCTTTAGCAGGTCTTGTGATTGAATCAGAAAATTTCCCAGTGCCATCTGTGAGCACAGTGAAAGCTGTCTTCAAAGATGCAAAACCACCTTTCTCCTATTCATTTCTCAGACATTTATGTCTTGAGGCATGTGAGAAGCATATTAAGTGGTATTCAGGTAATAGAAGAAAGGTTTCCACAGATAATGCTTGACAATTCAATCAGAGAAAGTCAGAGAGAACAATTTATGGGGAAAAGTGGCATACAGAAGATAGGTGGAATTCCTGTGGACATTTACAGAATAAAAACACTGGTCTCTTGCAGGAATTTTTGCATTACAAAAATATAGCTTCACCTTTCATTCTGCAGAATCATAAATCACCTATGTACAGATGAAATTACACCTAAAAGCCTCTAGTTAAAGCATATTTAATTTAATTTTTAAAATGTAGAGTAGATACTATGCTGATCCATGTAATCACATGTATGCTTTTACTACTCTATTATTAAAAAGAATGTATGATAACTTTTTTTATACATTAAGGTCATCTGCAAATCAAATTTAAAATTGTAGCCATTAGTAGCATTTCGCATGTGTTGACCTGGACCTTTCCTTTTTAGTACTTCTCATAAATCCCAGGGATTGTCCTGAGAAAAGACTGAGGCAAACAAAGACAGGAGTAGAGACACAGGTTAGCAAGCTACGAGAAGGTACATCACTGTCTAGTAAGTTGTTGAGAAGTGGCCAATACTATCCATATTTGGAAAACTGAATGGAAAGGAGTTGGTGATGATTCAGTGAAGTATAATAAATGAAGAAGTGCTCATTAAAATTCCACATTTTTTTGATTGAAGTAATTTGCAAAGATGAGTTTCTCCTGAGACCATCCGAACAGTAGGCAGAGAAGATTAGTCTATAGGCATCTGCGGTTACATTCTGTATGTGACTAATATGAGACAACTCTTTGATGCCTGTGTAACTCACAGCCCTGATCCACTCTTGATATTTTCCTTGCTCTTGTACATGGTGGGGACTCACTCTGCAGTTATGTTTTCCATGCTGTTGTATATGTGGCTAGTGACAAGAACTGAACTGATAGAAGAAGGCATGAATTCAGGGCATTGCTCTTTTTTTTTCTACCTTACATGTGGGCTCTATCAGCAGCTGTATTCTTCTGTGACTCCAAGACCCTCACTAGAATTATAGTTAGTTCTCATTCATCTGTCCCCAGTAACTCTGCCTTCTCCGTTTTCCCCTCTCATCTAAGAATAACATCTACTATTGCCCAAAGATTGTTAGCTATTCTGATGTTTGTAATAACTAGCTCATGAATTAAATTCTTTGTTTCAAATACATAGTTGTGGTGTTAAATCTCAATTTGTATGGTTTACAAGTAGACATACTTAGTAAAACCCTCTGCATCTCTTGGAATTTCATTTGCTAGTACAGTTAAAGAATCTTGACAGTTTGGAATACTAGAGGGGATATGAGCTCCAAAGAGCTCCTTCTGGCAGCATTCTGAGCCTATGGCCTTGCTGGCTCTAGCCCACATGGCTTCCATCTCACTTTGACTCCACTAACTTCCTGAGCTGTCATCTCCAACTTCATAAGGTATTAATTACTCTTTCCGCCTCACTCTTTTAGCTTCCTGTACTACCTCTCAGGTTTTGGATGGGGAATGTGACTGCCATACACTTTTCTCTGGCTCCCAGGGCTTCTTCTGAAATTGAAGGCTCTATGACCCTATAACTCTTGTATTAAGCAAGTCTGAAAAAGTAATGGCTGGGCTCCCTGACTGTGCTTCAGGGTCCTGAATACATGGATGGCTGAGCTCTGGGATAAACTTACTTAGAAATCCTAACTGTATAGGATACCCTGGGGCTCTCTTCTCAAAATAAAGTCTCTCAAAGTGCCTTCACTCTTTTATATTCCTAAGGCTGTAATAAGTGGGGTCTGGCCAGTTCCTTTGATTCCCTCAAGCTATCTTTCCTCTTATCCTGATGTAAAATATTTTGTTTGTTCTTAATGTTAGTGTTTGCAACAACCTCCCTTCTTTGGCTAAAACTTTTTATACTTGCTATCTAGCCATGCTGCAAAATTTTCACATCTTTCTATTTGGCTCTTTTGCTTTTGTTTCTCATTAGAGACCTGGCTGGAAACAACTATCAGTTCTCAGGCCACAACCTGGATGTTAGTTAGTTTGCCTTGAAATTTCTTCTGCAATATCAGTTAATCTACTACTTTTAAATTCAGCCTTCCACAAAATCTCAGGACATAGACAAATTGGGAGCAAGTGATTTGCCAAAGTGTAACCTACATAGCCTCTAGCCTATTTTCCAGTCCAGCACCTGGTTTTTACTGCCCCACTTGCTATCAGCTTTCTGGGCTTCTGAACTCTGGCCAGAATTAGCCATCCAGCTCAGCTTAGAGCATTTTAAAATTCATCTACCTTCATCTCCACATCAGTTTCAAATGCTTCTGAACCACACAGCCAGGTGTAGTCACAGCAAAAACCTCACTTCTCTGGGACCAATTTTCTGTCCTAGTCACTTTCAAATTAACTGCACAAAATAGCTCAAACAAACAATTTGAAAGAAGAGAAAGGTTTATTAGACTCATGTTTTCACTGGGTTCATTCTATAGCCAAGTGATTCCAAGGGAGACACAGAATGATGAAAGGGCGAGGTGGACTGCTGATCTAATAGCTGCCAGGAAGTGAGAGAGAGAGGAGCAGAGCAAGGAAGGAGGAGGAGAATGAAGAAGAGGAAACAGGAGAAAGAAGAGAGGGAGAGGAAGAGAGGCGAGAGGAGCAAAAGAGTGAGAGAACAGAGAGACATCTTCTGATCACCAAGAAGTAAGAAAAAGGGAGGAGAGAGAGCCGGTGCATGAGTCCAACCAACACCCTTTTGTGTCCGAGACCTAGATCGACCGCCATACAGACCCGGGCTCTTAACAGCACCTTCAGCTCTGAAATCATCAGTAGATACATCCGCTCATGAATACAGTGTCCTGTGATATGATTATCTTCCAGAAAGCCCCATTTCTGAACAGATGAAACTTTAAGGGACATTTTAAATCTAGATCATAACAGAAGCTTAATATTTTTCACATATTTATTGTCTCTGTATCTTTTGAGATATATCGGTGTGCTTTTTTAGGCCTTTTGTCTACATCAAAAATTAGAATGGTCTTCTGTTGATCAAAATTGTGGGCTTGCATGGGTTATCAGGGGCACAGCACTTGCCTAGCATCTCTGTGCTTTTTGATGTATCCCCAGCCCTGAAAAAAAAGTGTCAACTATTTGTGTATTTCAGCAATATGTATTTACAGTTGTCTTTTACCTTTAATTTTACCTACACTACTGTTGAGAAAAGAGAGTTTAAATTTTTGTGAGTCTGCTTTTGTTTTATATCTTTTGTTTTATGACCCTGACTTTGGAAAACCTTATATATAGTAATATTATGAAAAGACTTATTCATATATTCTTGTTTAATTAAGTGGCTTAAATTAATTTATCAACAATATATTTTGTGTATAATGTCAAGGTGTTTCTGACTTTCTCCTTCCCTTAATCTTTTTAATCTCTTTGGTGCTGTCTGCTGTAAAATTCATCCTCCCACAGTCTTTTAATATGGTAATATTTTTTCTAAGACGACATGGAGACCGAGGCCCTTTCTAGACTTTATGGTCTTACTTAATTTGTTACAATTTATTTTTCTCGCTGGTATGACATTCCTTTACTTATAGATTTAAATGTTTACATTTTATAATTTGTCATCTGATTATAATCATTTTCTTAATTTTATTGGTTCACCTAAATCCTTTATTTTTAAAGCTACATTTTAATTTATTTGTGTGAGGTTTTGTAAAAAAGAAAACAAAAATCACCTTTCAATTTACACTGAGTTTGCATTTTATTTAAATTATGGGTTAATTTGTGTGTGATGGATGTTTGTCCCACACTGAGTTTTCTTATCAAAAATTGTAGTGTATTTCTTAGCTTAATTGCATGTGTCTCTGTGGTTCTGTAAAGAACCATTGTTTTCTTTATATAAATCTTATTGATTTTTTAGTTATATGCCCAGATGATTATTCTTAAATAATTTATATGTTCAGAAGAAAGTAAAACAACTAGTGATTTTCAGAGCTGTAATACTTAGTCTGCAGGATAAAAGCCAACTTTCTATTTTATAAAATTTAAAATGTCTACTATATTTTAAAGATCATGAAATAGTGCACTATGTAAAATTGATCATTATTCCTTCTCAGCCATTTTATTCCATTAAGAGTTTCATCACACTGGGGCTGGGGATATAGCTCAGTGGTTCCAGCACCTGTCTTGCAAGCGCAAGGACCTAGGTTAGATCCCTGATTAACCACATACAATATTGGGTGTGGAGAAACACGCTCAGCAGCAATCAGTGCCACATACCACAGTGCTGAGCATGGTGGCTCACGCCTGTAATCCCAGCACTCAGGAGGCAGAGGCAGGAGGACTGCTGTGATGTGAGTTGTAGGCTGAGCTCAGGGCCAACCTGAACCACAAAAGCGAGTCCCTGACTCAAAAAAAAAAAAAAGTTTCGTCACACCAGATGAAGTGTTCCCAGCATGCCCAGTGCAGCAGCTCTTCAATCCCTGCTATGAAAATGCACCCCCAGGTGGGAACATTCTTCATCCTGTTGTGATTCTAATCCATGAATCAGAAAGGTGCGGTCTTGTGGTGCTATTTGGGAGCAGACTGACATACTGGAAAACCCATTGCCCACTGCACAGGAAAACTATATTCTGTTCCTCTTTCCTACCAAGTCACCATTTCCCTTTGATAAGTGACTTAATTTTATAGAGCCTCAGTGCCATCACTATAAAATTCAAAGCACTGGGGAAAGTATTCTGAGATGTGGGCCACTCCTACTGTATCCTCACTACACTTTTCTTTCTGGATAATGGAGCAGGAAATGAGGCCAAGTCCCAGGGCTTCTAAGAGCTACAGTCTGATGTACGAAGGGCCATTTTGATGATAGTGGTCTCTATGTGTGTTTTAGAAATTGTGAAGAAGTCTGGGGAAAGACCAAGCCTTAAATTGCAGTGCAGGAAATCATTAGTCACTGCGATTCAAGTACGGTAAATGTTCTGATGATTGTTTCCTAATCCAGAACCTAAAGCAATAGTTGAGGGTGTATACTGTTTTATAATATTTTAAAATTTATTCCACCCTGGTTCTGCACATATTCACGGACAAACTTCCTTTCCTTTCCTCAACCTCAAAATGCCAATATATTTTTGAAAGCATGATAATAACCACAATGATATTTTGAGGTTGAATGAAATAATATATGTAAAAATATTAATACAGAATCTAAGAAACTGTGTTCCACATTGATAATTTAAGTCCTACTTAGCGTACTGTGTTTTTAAATAAAATTGAAAATTTTCTTCATCTATGAATTACATTAGGTTCGATTCAGGACAAAAATTACGGTACACTGAAAACTGAAGAGAAAAAGTCACATAAGCACTGTGTGTTTAACAGAGTACTGACTTACCAAACACTTTGAGATAGTCTCTGCAGTAAAAATTTTTTAAATCAAAAGTTTGTTTGGTTGAAGACCCTCCATTCCTACCCAAATTAAGGATAATTCCATCTGTAATCAACAGAGAATTACAAGAAAAATATAATAATGGAAAGAAGACATTTTTGGAAGAGGCATATGCTGAAGTAGAGACTTCAGTGGCTTAAAAAGCAATTAGCTCAAGCTCTTGTAGTATGGCTTGGTTCAGACTCAGTGATATCGTATATATGCTCTTCAATTACCGAGTTCCTGTTTTTAGTAAATAGCTGCCCTGTAGGTCACTAAGTGCTATTGCTGACAAGGTTGTATATGAGAAAGCTTTTATTTTAATAACCAGTGGCAACTTGCACTTAGGGAGAGCCATGCATTTCTCAAAATCCTCCTTTAGTTCAGAACCCCTGGACAGAACTGCAGTCACCTCTGGGAGAGTAGACCTAATTATTAACAATGGGATAAATGGGACATCAGAGAAAACTATTTCTTGAGTACAGGCAGAGAACCAAACCTTATTCTTATGCGTGTGGATCGTGATCTTTATAACTGTATCGGACAAAAGAACTTGGTTAAAAATAAGCTTTGCTTAAGATCAATATATAATAGTCTGCACATAGGAAAGTTTCTTTTCTTTGAAAAGGAAAATAAGTTGTGCCTAGCCTGTGCAGAATCTACAGTAGTTGTTTACTTTTAGTGTTGTAGGTCTCATGACTTTGGAAAAGTTATTTAAATGTTTAAACCCATTCCCTAGCAGTAGAATAATGAAAATGCCATCTCTGAAGACTGTTTTGAAAATTTAATCAAGAAACTATATAGACCATCATCTTTTGTGGGTGGCATATGAAAGCTAAGGAGTATATGGAAACCAATAAGAAAGCAGGCTTTGACTTTCATGTTTTAAATTTTATTTTGGACAACGAAGATGTACAACATGATGCGTTGGTCACACGTAGTGAAATGGATTACCACAGTGAGGCAAGATAACAAGAGGTCACCTTAGTCTCTTCTTCTTTTGTAGTGAAAGCAGAAAATCTACTCATTTGGAAAGAGTCCCAGATACAATGATGGATTTTCCTTATATTAGACATTGACATCAATAACATTATTCTTCTTATGTATGTGACCTATATTTCCCTATCTTCTTCATCATTCCTTGGCTCCTGGTAACTATTGTTTATTTTCTGTGTACATGTGCTTATTTTCTCATCTTTTTCCATCCAGATTCTACATTTAAGTGTTATCATGCCATATTTTTCTTTCTATATCTGATGTCATTTAGAGTAATGTCTTCCAGGTTCATCTGTATTGTGGGAAGTGGCAGAATCATATTCATACATGCTCCATATGTCTAGTCATGACACTTGAGTCACCACTGGACTGCTTGTAAGATTGTGGGCCCATTAGATTATAATGGAACTGAAAAATTCCTACCACCTAGTATTTTTATGGTGGCTTTTCTATATGTTACTATTTTCAGTCACATAATGCCTCCCATTGTGTTAGTGGCCTAGAATATTTAATATACTAAAAAAAAAAAGGGGGGGACAGATTTGTAAACTGAGAGCAACAAGTAGATTATGGTATATGGACACAATGTGAGGTAGGTTATACTGTGTATGTTTTGTGTACTGGTATTTCACACAGTGTGGGATCCCCTAAGAACACATTTCTCAGTGACAAATTATTGTGGACAAATATGGGTCTCTTTATGTCTGTGAGTGCAACATAGTCAGATAATGAGTACAGTGGCAGAGAGACAATAGGATAGTGAATGTTCAAATATTTGAATATAATGCTTATTATAAAACTTTGGAATTAAGAAAGTAATATTCAACAAAAGGATAAATATTAACATGCAAAAATTCAAACATGAAAATTAGTACATAACAAACACTATAAACACTAGTATAGCATCAATTGTTGCACTATATATAATACAAATTAGTTCAGATGAATGAAGAGAGTTCAGAAGATGGTCAATAGGTATATCTTTGTGGCCATGGATTAGACATGGAATTGCCAGGAAACCTGGTCTATAAAGAAAAAATTGGAAGAAATTGATGTAAAAATGAAGACGTGATATCACCAAGTGAGTGGAAATGTATATACAGTTTGATAAACAAATAATACTTATTATACATATATGTGTGTGTGTGTGTGTGTGTGTGTGTGTGTGTGTGTGTGTGTGTGTGTGTTTAAAGGAAAACTACAAGGCCAGAAAACAAACAACTTAGTCAGATATTTGGAACTTAACACACTGAAATGGCTAATAAATAAATGAACTATAAAAATTAACAACAATGAAAGATTATGTCAGACATGAACAGAAGTAACAAATATATTTTAAATATGTAAGGATAACAAATGTGTTTTATGATATGTAGAATGGGAAATTTCATGTTTTTGATCAAGCTATGAATTTATAAAAATGTTTAGTACTGTAAAAATAAATATAAAAACAAAATTTGTCTTACTAATTAAATTTGAGTGCATACAATTTTAAAATGATACAGTATCATTTTTATATTGTTATTTAGAATCAAAGTTGGAAATTAAATACTGAATAGGAAACAGTGCTTTAGGATAACATTTTTCTTTGCTTTTTTAAAATTCAAAACAAGTATTTTAGCAATATTTTGTCCAAAATTTTGGATCTCTGATTTTCTTTCATTCTCTTTCTCTATATTTTCCCTTTCTTCTCTTCCTATCTTCCTTTGCTGGCCAGTCAATTTCAAAAAGTAAATACATTGCATGATTTGGAAATTTTTTCTTTTGGTTTGTTTTTTCATGTATGTATATGTATATATATATGTATATGTATATATTAGTTTAGGCAGCTCTTCAAAATATTGTTATTGCTCAATATATATTCTTATCTATGCATACATTCATGAAGAAGTTGGTTTTTAAGCTAAGCATATAAAAGACACTAACAGGTAACAGTTAATTTTGAGAAATGATAAATGGTGATAACCATCCATAAGGTTTTCTATGGTGACATTTAATATATTTGAAGTGAAACATTTAACTATATATTCATAGCATTGTTATAATATTCCTTTTTAAATTTCTTTATGTGAGGAAACATTTTCTTTAATAGGATCAAACTAATTGTTCTCCAAATTTTATATAGTTATAAATTTATATATATTAATACTTAGTATATAAATACATTTATGAATATATATTTATATAGTTTTGCTTGACTATAAATAGTATATAATTATATATCATAAATATATAATTATATATATATGTATCAAGTACTATTCAATTTTAGTAGATCAGAAGTTGTATATGTCCGTTTTTGTATATCATAATGACCCACAGTCATCATGGCACTGAAATTTAGGCAACTTTGACATCTTACCCTAGATTCACTACCCATTTAAGGAGCTAGGAGAATCCTTCTTATGTGAAAGAAGAATATTTTTGTATATTCTGTTCTGAATCCATAGCTGAAACCCAGGCTCCGCATTCCGAAATCATAGCGTATTAAGACTCTCCCCATAGCGAACATCCTTGAGGTTGACATCTTCTTGTGAGTGAGTAGATAGCAGCAAGAAATTCAATTACAGCAAGTCAGCTCTGTCATTGCACCTGTCTGCCGGCATGGAAAATGATTTGTAAATTGGACTTTATCTTTCTCGTCCCATAAATCTTCTGTCCGTAATTGACACTTGTCAGCATAGATGAATAGTGGGAGAAAGAAAACAGAAAGTAAATGAGTAGCCCACCTGGGAAAACCATGTCTTGTTGCCTTTGGGAGTCGTTTACAAGCAGCAGAAACCGATGGGCCTGAGTTTTTATCCACAGGCAGGTGGCAAACATTTGCTATTCAAAAATTCAATACTGGTGCTGAATCATAGTCAAAATAAGACAAAAGAATGAGAATTAATATATAATATTTTTCAGAGCGTATAAACATGTCTTCCAAGGAAATGGAGGTTTCTCTTTCCAGTTTATGATGCTTGCATGTTGCTACTGCATGTTTGTGAGTGTTGTTGGGTCGGTGCCTGACCTGTCACAACTAGCTCATGAAGCACACACAGTATCAGTTCCTGACTGTCTTGGGAACTGATATTTTCACTTGTTACACAATTCAGCATCAGTTCAAAGTTGTTTGATACCACTGTTGACAGGTCATTTTAAAAAGACATAAAAATGACAATATTTTCTTTCAAATGTCAGTGAAGGAAACAAGGGATTTTATAAAGATGATCTTGGGAACAAGCAGTAACCATAGAAAACATGACAGATAAATCACTGTATCTATTTTTCCTAAATGGCTCATTTAAATTTACATCCCTCTCTCTCTGAAATTTATCACAAATTTTAAAAAGTAAAATGATTTCAAAATTCATTATCTTGACATTAAAACAATTAAACTTTAAAAACATTTTAATTATGACTCATTTCGATTGCATAAATACAAGTTACACATGAGCAAAGTTAAATGATAAACGACTATCACAGCCTAAATTGTGACTGAGTCATTGTATATACATTGTATCTTTTATAATTGTTAAATTTCAGGATTTTAAGCATACTCTTTGAATCTCTAACTTATTATTTTGAAAAATGTATTTATTTTAAATTTTACAGCTCAAAATAACTTTGTTTTTAAATGTCTTCATACTTAAAAATGACTTTTCTCTTTTTCTTGCACGTAACAGCATGAGTATAAAAGATATCCAATCTCTTCCAGGATAAGAACATGAGATTATAAATGGAACATTAGCCAGAGAGCAGGTTTATTTTAAGTATCTATCCCTCCCTGATGACATCTGCATCACCTGTGTTATAGTCGGTTGTTCCCGTGTTTATCTGTTGTTTACAAAAGTTGTCCTTGCTGTTTCTCTTCATACAACAAAGTGAAAGTTTGTCCAGTGAAGTTACATTCTACTCTCTAAGCTATTCTTGATGTGAAATAACTGATTCATTTATGTCTTCTTTAGTATACTGGTCTTGTAACCACAGCACAGAATTTCTTGGATACTGATATAAAGTAATAAATATTAATAGCATAATGCATTAGCACTCTAACCCTTTATCAGAGATAAGTTGGCCGTGTAACAAAGTAACTTTTAAAAAAAGCTTTTGAATAGAAATAAAAGTGTTGCTTTTTTGTTTTATTCTTCTTAAATCTACAGTTGTCTAAAACAAGTGTTTTTGTTACTGTTTTTCTAACGAATGCCAGCATGATACAGATTTGTAAAACACTAGGATAAAGTCAGCTCTATTAGGTAGTAGTAGCAAGGCAGATACAGCTATGACTCCTTCTGTATTTCTGCCATTGATGGAAACTTGTACTGCTTCTTAATAGACACATTGCCTGTCCATGTTCAGAGAATCTGTTTTATGCACCAATGTGCATTAAGTACCTGCTTTGTATTTGGTACTGTGTCATGTCCAGAGATGAACCCAGAAAGCAACAACAGACCTTTCCTCCGTGGAGCTCATATGCAGACAAGGGAAGAAGCTACGAGGAAAGTAGTTTCTCAGGTCGAAGTACATGACAAATACAGAGAAGCTGAGCTTTCTGTTATCCTGCATTTGTGAGCAAGAGTTTTCCAAGGGACTAGGGTGTAAGGATTCTTAGGTAGAAGAAACCAGATAGTCCTAAGTAGGAGTTCGTAAATGGCATGAATGACAGCAAAAAGAAGATACATTCCTGTTAAAGGCACTTCCAAGCATTTTAAATGTCTGGGTGAGCAGATATAAAAAGGAAATACAGATGCTGTGGAGGAATCAGATGTAGGCAATAAGCCCATGCCAGACCTTGTAAGCTCAACAGTTATTATTTATTGTATACTCTATCCTGTGCACATCTCATTGTTTCTCATTTAATGCTATTAAGCTCTTAAAACTTGACACTGTTGCCATTTAAGAGATGAGAAAACTAAGGCACAGTAAAATGAAATATTGTGTCTAATCATACAGCTGAAAGTGCCTAGTACTATAATTTTAATTGATAATTGTAAAAACACTTTAAAGGCTCAGAGTGAAACCCTGTGCTATGTCACATGTGTTAGAAAGATGTGTGACATCATGCTTTCAAACCACAATCACCAGTTAATATGTTATCAAATAAAATTCTTTGTAAACAGAACAGAGTACAGTTGATACTGTGTACTGTTTGCTGTATAACAGTTTATATGGTATTATCTTTATGTTAGAGTCTGTATGAGTTTTTGATTTTATGAAGCACTAAATCAGATTCTCTTATAACACAAAATCAAAAGAAAATGATGTAGGGCATCATAACTCGACATGGAAGAGAACCTCCACACTTTGAGATGGCTAAGTAGAATATATCTTCTTGTATTTGAAGAAAAATACCCAGGTCCTGAAATACATATAAAATATTTGTTAAGCTTTTAAATTTCAATTTGTACAGAAAGGAAAGAGTACAAGTGAATGGACTATAAGTATTCATTGGAATGTTTTCTTTATAAGGAGTTTTTTGCACATTTATTCCCTAGTGTTGTTCTTAATAATGCATTATTGAAAGATTGCCAGTGGCTAAAAATTGTGCTAAATGAATCCCATTCATTATCTTTTTAAATTATTTTAGCATCCTTATTTCCACTTTATAGACCAAAAAAAAAAAAAAAAGGTGATTCAGGGGAGTTTTGCAACTTGCACAAGATGATGTAGCTAATAAAGGAAAAAGAAAAAAATAGCATTTTCTGTATGATTTTGAAGATTCTGAAGGGCTACAGGGCACATCGGTTTGGGGGGGTTCTCTTGTTTTGAGGGGTTTTTGTTACCAAGAACTGAACTCAGGGCCTTCTGTTTGCCAGGCAATGGCTGCGCTGTTGAGCTACACCAATGCATATTTTTTTCTTTGTTTGCTAGAACCAATTTTATATACATAAGGAAAAAAACCCAATGATATTATTTGTTTGTTTTAATCCCAAAAAACTCAGAATAAAATTTAATGTAAGCGTAGTTTCATATACCTTTCCTTCTCCTTGTGAGATGTAATAGGACTTCTTTCTGTATTCATTAAACACATCACACATGTGTATAAGTGAGCACATGTATGCGCTTGCTTGGTGTCTAATATCCCTTTGCATGTCACACAGATA
This sequence comes from Petromus typicus, assembly GCA_004026965.1. Lineage (NCBI taxonomy): Eukaryota > Metazoa > Chordata > Mammalia > Rodentia > Petromuridae > Petromus > Petromus typicus. The sequence continues at coordinate 9,365 of PVIR01006237.1, read as the reverse complement.
GTCATATATTATTCATTTTCTTCAAATGAATCAGTGGAAAGCAGCTAAGAAACATTTAGATTTTTGAAAATTTTAATTGACATAAAAATTGTACCTATTTACAGGACACAAATGTGAGGTTTAAATACATGAATACATTATGTAATGTTCAAATCTAGGCAGTCATGCCATCTTCTCATGTATTTGCTTTTTCTTTGTAATCAAAACCATCAAAATTCTTTCTTCTAGCTGTTTAGAAATACAGAGGACGTTACTGTTATTTATAATCACCTTAGTTTACTTCTCTTGGGCACATAACCCGGTGATCTGGCAACAAAATTTAGTCTTTTGCTCTTTCGTGGTAGGGTATTGATATATTTTGCAATTTATAAGTTATTATAAAGTTATTATAATTATATATATAATATATATAATATAGTATATTATATATAGTATATCATATATACTATATAATATTATATCATATAATATTAATTATATAATATATAATATATAATATAATATATGGTGTATACAATAATATATAATATATAATTATAAGTTATTATAATCATATAAGTTATTATATTTTGCAATATTAAGTTATATGCTTATCTTTTATAATATAATATAATATAGTTTTATTTTGACTAAAAAGGTCAGAAACCACAAACCATTAGAACTCTGTTAAATTCAGATGTCCTTATTTTAACATATAGTGTAAGAAATTTTCCATTCAGAACAAATTCTTACTGTTAACTGTAAAGCACATTTCTGTCATTTTTCATCAGTATGTAATGCTTTCTATACAAAATATATCGCAAAATTGCCCTTGATTTTCCCAAAAGACAGTTTACAACAGAAATGCATTCATAATAATAAAGAGTTTTCTCAGAGAAGGAGTCACTGGAAAAATTTTATTTCTACAAAATTAGAAAATATATTCATTTTAAAGAATGACTCAGCATTTGTTGAACAATCAATTGCAAATATTGAATGAACATCTGCAGAGCAATATTTGTAAAATAGACTCTGGAGATGCATCTTAGTCTTATATACATTGTGTACAGTTGTGGTCTTTGTTGTTTTTGGTTTTCTGACATAACAGAGAACAGATTTATATTAAGTACTATTGTCTTCTCATAATTCATTTGTATGACTTTGCAGTAGACTACAAATCTTAAAATGCTGAGACACCAGACATCCTGAAGAACCTCTCTTTGTCTTTAATGAAACAAGATTGTCATGTGAACATTTAATGGATGACACTCATATTTTATTGCTTCATAACTCAGGAAACAAATAATGCCTCCAGTGCTTGGTGACAATATGTAGATAGATGATTAACTTAAGGCAAAGGAGATCTAACCATGCTGATTAGCCTAAAACTATAATTAATATTTAGATAGAGGAGGAAAAGTAGGAAGAAATTTCTTTTATTCCAGGGGACATTTGCAAATAAATGAGTGATGTATGACTTTTGTCACAGAGTTAATTTTTAGGAACTAAATTCAGTCTCTGAGTAACAGGCCTGAAAAATTGTCCTCATAACTGAAAACCTTCCGAGGTTATTTCTCAGGTATCAGCTATTTTCTGAATGGAGTGATGAAAACTTATAAATCCTATCCATTTATATCAAACATGTATCTCATGTTAATGGATGAGATCCAATATAATAATTGATATTTCTTCAAAAATGAAAATATGTATTTTCTGAGTGTGAATTTATGTCTCATCACTTCTCTGTAGTTATGATAGAAAATTTTATAGCCTTAGCATTGCCAAAACACATTGGTTATAAATTGTTTTTAAGTCTAAATTTGCAGAAGTTTAGAAATAAATAACATGATACATACTCATATATATATGAATATAAACATGACAGATTTAAGAGAAAACATCTAACTTAAATATTGTACATGAAGAACTGAGGGCATTCTGGGGCTGGAGATATAGCTCAGTGGTTCTGGCACCTGTCTTGCAAGTGCAAGGACCCAGTTTCAATCCCCAGTAACCACATAACAATACTGGGCATGGAGACTCACCCCAGCAGCAATCAGCACCACATACCACAGTGCTGGGCGTGGTGGCTCACGCCTGTAATCCCAGCATTCAGGAGGCAGAGGCAGGAGGATTGCTGTGAGGTGAGTTGTAGGCTGAGCTCAGGGCCAGCCTGAACCACAAAGCAAGACCCTGTCTCAAAAAACCTTAAAAAAAAAAAAAAAAAAAAAAAGAACTGAGGGCATTCTATCACATAAGATGTTATTCACAATGAGTATTAAGAAGAAACACGAGGGCCGGGGAGTTAGCTCAGTGGTTCTGGCGCCTGTCTTGCAAGCGCAAGGACCTGGGTTCGATTCCCTGGTAACCACATACCTATACTGGGTGTGGAGACTCATGCCCAGCAGCAATCAGTACCGCATACCACAGTGCTGGGCGTGGTGGCTCACGCCTGTAATCCCAGCACTCGGGAGGCAGAAGCAGGAGGATTGCTATGATGTGAGTTAAAGGCTGAGCTCAGGGCCAGCCTGAACCACAAAAAAGTGAGACCCTGTCTCAAAAAAAACCTTAAAAAAAAAAAAAAGAAGAAACATGAAAAATACCAAATGTCTATCAATTTTGACAAAAATACTTATTTTATACCTTGTTAATATTTTGTTTTTCTATCTCAAAAAGGTTGATGGAAATATATATTAACTAAAACTATTCATCCTGATGACCATTTAAGTTAAATATCAGGGTACTAAAATAGTATCTAATTTAGTAACTACATAATAATAACTAATAATCATAAATACTAGTACTTTTGGTATTTGTTTTATTAACAAGTGTATAATATTTATACACAACAATTTTATATGTCCTGTTAGATCTCCAAATTTACATATAAACACAGAGGCAAATGTAAAGAAAGAGCTTTGTCGAACTTGCAACGAATATTTTTTTAAAAAGATGGCATCAGGATACAGTTAGGAAATTATTCTATGTAATTATTCTACTAGATTAAGAGCTATGTGGATTACCTGTTTAAATTGAGTGCTATCAAAATTTATCTTAATATATGGAATATACCAAAAGCTAATTTCCAACTTTCAAGTCATCATCTCAACAATCAAATCACACACAGCATGAAAGAATATTTGACAGAATCACTTGCAATCTAAAAACCTTGCTTTCTTATCCCAACAGAAAAATTTAGTGTGTGAGAGTTATTATTCATTTATTAAAAGAGAATAAATATGTCATATAGATGAATGATATGATACAGAGTATAGATATTATTAGTCAGCAGAAGCGAATGTGATCCCCTATGAATTCTTGAAGTGTGCATTCTACCACCAATAATTATACAAATCCAGGTCAATATGTTGCTCTGAAGAGTCATTAAGGGAATGTTCCTAATTCCATAAGAACATATGATGGATGAGTTTAACCCAGGTAGACAAGTTAAGAGAATCACTTTAATAAAAGAACAATAATGAGAATGACTTTGTACTTGGTGTGGAAAGAAGTCTGACACAGATTAGGGAGAGATCTGTGGTGGGACGTGAATGAGATGTGGCTGAGATGATACAGAGTCATGAGAAGGAGTCTCATGCTTCAGGTCAGGCAATATGCATGAAATATTTTTAGACATCTAGTAAATTAGCACAGCATAAAAGTTACACATTTCTCATATATAATTCAGTGATTTCTAGTAGGCTTATTTGATTGTACAACCATCACCACAATCCAGTATTAGAAATTTTCTATTTTTAATAAGTCTTCTCCAGGCCATCCATACTTGCTTGCTGTCCCACTCTTTGGCCCAAGCAAGGACTTATCTGCTTCATGTTACTACTGACCTGCCTCTGTAGACTTTCTATCCAAATAGACCCCTATGAGGTGTATCATAAGTGTTTGGCTTCCCTCGCTTGCAATGTTTTGGTGCATCTGGTCCCTGTGTAGCATCTTGACTCACTTTTATTAATTCTGTTACTTGTATGTATGACGCTTTATCTCTTCAGTTGATGAAATTCTAGTTTTTCTACTTTTGGGGCTACATGTATAGCATTGCAAAGAACATTCATGTCTTAAGACTTCATAGGATTTCTGTTTTCTTATCAATAAACAACTACATGTAACTGCTGGGTCATGTTATTGCAGGTTAACTGTTAAACTTATAGTTAACATTTTAGAAAACTTCTTTTCCTAAATGACATCATGATTTTAAACATTCAGCAACAATGTGTACAAATTCTATTTTTTTCAACTTTCCCAACATTCGTGATTTCGTGACATTTTCATCCTCCTGAGGACCAAGTAATAATAATGTACATTTTTGTATTGATAAATGAATATGGGCATCTTTTCATGAGGACTTGAGGAATGTTGACCCCTGATTGGGGAGGAAGGACTGACAAACAAAACAGAAGAATTACTGGGAAGGAGAACAGTAAATCTAGAAAAGAGTACATCATGAAAAGCAAGGGAAAAAAAGAGAGAGACTAACAATATTGGTGCTACCTAGATCTTGAGACAGTCAGGTACTGAAAAAGCCCTTCAGTGTAGAGTGACAGGGTCATTGATGACAATGTCAAAACTCAAGTAATAGGATAAGGTGAATCATAGACAGAGCCAGCCTTAAAATTCCACCCTGAGTGGCTTGGGAAAACACAGAAAAAGAATCCAGACTTCTGCATTTATTGTTAATTTATTTTGTCTTGTTTTGCTGAAATGAAGAAGAAAGTTTTCCCAGCAGATAAGAAAGGATATAGGCCTGTCAGACAATCTACTTTTCATGGAAAGGTGTTTAAATAAAATTATCTAGATGGAATTTAGTAGCAAAAGAAAGACTGATTATGTAAAGAGGCAATTTATAGTATAAAATATATATATTTATTATATATTAATTCCTCAGATATGCATAATGGAGACCTGCTTGCTAATATTGTGAAGGAATGTGACCATTCATCACATAGTTATTTTTCAAGTATAGAATGACTAATATTATTCAAGGTTGCTGTTTTTATAAGTACTATGTTCTTGTTACTCAACACATTATTCATACCATCTAGTAAATGACTTATCTCACTGGAAACATTTAAGTCTCCCAATGTGACTTTTTCCAACCTGACCTCTGTCCTTTTCATATTTTCTACCTCTTTGTTTAAAGGAAAATCTACCGAAACAACCCCTGTGTATAGCCAAAATAGAATTTTTTTTTTTTCTCAGATAGCTTTCAACTTGAAAAATAAAGGTTAAGTGATATCATGAGTATCCTTCTATGTTCTGGTTTACAAAACTTTTCCGCTATGATGTAGTGCCTTCATTTAAGGGTTATAAACCAAGTCCCTTGGTCCTTCTGATTCCATATTCAAGTAGGAATTAATGCTTGACTTAGAGACCAGGTTCGGTACATTGTCTCTCTCTTTCCTAGAATTGAGAATGATATAATGGCAGATGCTTTTATTTTCCCTCCTAATATCATTTTTTTTCTTTTTCTTTATCTTTTCTTTAAGGGCAGCAGGGCCTTCAGCTTAATCTTATGTCCTGCCTACATATGTGATAACTACAAGAGTTGTGAGTTTACTGAGTGTGCTAGCTGTCCTCTTTTGGGTCTTGAGCATCCCCCATGCTCCTTTCCTTCTCAGTGCCTGCATGGCAGAGATGATACCTGCAGCAGCAGCAGCAGCCACCACAGGAGCAATCAAACAACCTTCAACTACCGTTAATTTAGATTTTCTTTTTCCTCCTTGCAACCAAAAAGACCCACTCAGAGCAAAAGTAAACTTTTCCTCAAAAAGGCCACATAATGAATATTTCACACGGACAGGTCCTGTTGGCTGCATTCCAATACCTGTCTCTATGTCTTAGAGGATATCTGAAAGGAACTCAGTTGTGTTCTGATTAACTTTTATTTACAAAACTAAGTGGTTGGCCACATTAAGCTGGGAGGTATCATTTTATGCTTTATTTGATAAAAGGTGAAACAGAATATTATCTTCCTTGTATTTATATCCTAGTCCACTATTGAGATAATTATTTCTTGGTGTCTAGAGACTATTTAGGGATAGAGTGTGGATTGCATTTCTGGTGAGAGAAAGTGTAGCTGTCAGCTTGATTTGCTTTGAGGCCCACGCGGGGGCGGGGCTTGATGAGTCAGCCATGGAGGCCGGGCCTCCAGGGCCCGTGTCTGGAGCCTCTCCTCTTCTGGCCTCACACTGTTCCCCTACATGTTGCTCAGCTGCCGGAAACTAAGCATCTTTCTCCTGCCATGCTTTTCCTTCATGCTGTGGGTGAATATGCATGTATGGATATAGAGAAAGCATATAATATGCACCTACTAATTACTATTAATATACCTCTTCTCCTTTTGTATCTCCTCACTGAAAAATCCAATTTATTATCAGTTTATTTAATTAAATCAAGCTAGTTAAATTCCAAGATGCACCAAATGATTTTGAAATAAAATTAAAATGACAAAACAACAAATAAGACATGATTTTTGAAAAAAATATATATTGTTAGATAGTATTAAAGAAAATAGATTGATTTGGATGCATATCTGTTTTAAGTCTAGAAAAACTACAGCCAAACCCAACTTTATATCAAAGTAGAGGAAACTGAGGATAGAAATAAGATGGAATCAACAATCAAGTACAAAAAGTATGAGATTTATGGTAGATAAAATGTAACAGAATTTAGATCATTGCCTTCAGCCATTATCCAGAGCATTAGAATAAAAATTCTGCATAATGTAACATAGACCTATTGAGGTTTATAAATATTGTAGCAAACTGCACAATAGTGTATCACTATAAACTAATATATTCTCAGTTATATGCCATATAATAGTCAATTTCAAAATGTTTAGATGAAATAATAGTAATTTGTAAGTGCATATTATCTACCTTCTGTAGAGCCATATTGCATAATCACCATGTGCAATAAATATCTAATTAAATTCTATTGACTAGTATATGGATTACACTCAATTTTTGTTCCATCATTCATTCTATTAAAAATTGGTTACGTCCCACTGAATAAGTAGTGCTGTGTAATGGAAAAGAAGCTACAAATTGCAATACAGATATAAGCACTTGGTTGATTTTTAATAATGAAAATGTTATTGCAATAGAAAAATGTGATTTATTTAAAATGTATATGATTATCACACTACTTTAAGACAAATCTCACTTGTCTTTAATATTTTATTGTTCTTACTAATTAACAACCTACTTATCTAAATATTGATATTGTGTTACTAAAAAGTAAATCTAATTTCTGCAATTTTAAAATGTGCAAGACAAGAATCATTCATGTTCATGATAAATAGTAAATATAAATTATCTTAATCTAAATTAAAATGACTATAATGTGGACACTATAAGAAAATACAGCTAAGCTATATCAAATATAAAACAACCTATGTACAATACAGAAATGTATGTTATATAGAACTTAAATAGCTATAAAATTAGAAATAAATATATTTAAACACAAGCATTTGGACTAAATTACTATCTCAAATATAGTTGACTAACATTCAAAAGTTTATCTGATTGGAAAACACCATAATTTTCTCTTTAAAAAGAAAAACATGCTCTAAAACTGAAAGTACTATTCATATGACCTAGAAGGAAGTCATTAACGTGTGCATCTACATATATCTTATTCTGTGCAAGAGTTCATTTCATTATTATAAAGGACTGTGGCTATGGACCATAATGGCCCCACACTTCTTGATAAATGATTTCTACAAATATTCTGACATTAAAGCAGAGCCATAGTTGTGTAATTGACCTTATAAGTAATGTGGATTTTGATAGTGGATTTGCGGAGAATTAGACATAGAGCTCAAATACCCAACAGGCCAAATATAAAAGTGGTTTTAAAACATTACTCAGAATTCTTGGGGTTTTTAAAAATTTAATACTGAATTTTTTTTAATTCAAATCTTTATTGGTACATTATATATGCACATAATCATCAGTTCAACATTGAAAATTTGTACCAATATGTGATATGACTTAATTTTCGTTTTTTCCCATTTCTTTACCCACCCCACAACCCTCCAACCCCTATAAACATAAGCTTTGTTTCCTTTCTTTATTGCCATCACGTTATTTTCCTCTTGTTATTTGTCTTTATGTCCTATTTCTTTTTAAATATTGTCTATTTCACAATATCTACTATATATACTAGAACTCATTTACATTCTCATTTTCTCATACTAATGAAAAGATACGACATGTACACATCTGTGACCTGTGTGTTTCACTTATAAGGATATCCTGAATGTATATCCATTTGAGTATAAATGACTCAGTCTTTTCATTTTTATGGCAGAATAATATTCTATTCTATAAAAGAACCACATCTTCTTTATCCAGTCTCCTGTTGATGGACATTTTGGTTGTTTCCAAAATTTAGGAATTACAAACTGAGCTGCTATAGACATGAGTGCACATGTCACTCTGATATGAATCTTTTAATTCTTTTATGTATATTATATCTAGCAGATCAATGGTTGCATCAAATGGGACCTCCAACCCTAGCTTTCTGAGGAATCTCTACCTTGCTTTCCCCAAGGGTTATATGAGTCTAAACTCCACCAACAGAACTGTCATTTCTTTAATGTTGAAAAAAGAAGTAATTTTATTTATATTTTTCTCATCACTCCATAAATTTTATGTAATTTTAGAGAAGGTATTTTATTGGTGTTCTTTTCACTTTAAGGTTTATCTTCCTTTTCACAATTATATGTCCTGTCTAAATGACAACATTGATGTTTATTTTTCCATCAATCCACTGGTACATATAAAACACAGCAATTATATAAGATGTTTATTTAGTAACATGGCTATTAAAGAAAAACTGTCAATATCAAATATAAATATCTAGCATTATCAGCATTTGTTATGAAAGGTGTTGGATGCTCTCCTCACCCTGCAAACAACAACTTATTTTACTGCCAAATTTCTAAGAAATTATTCTCAAACTTAGTGCATCAGATTTATCTGAGAGATTTGAATAATATTGATTCCTGAATCATCTGATCCAAATATTCTGGAAAAGAATGCAGATTTCTCTGGAATGGGTTGAATAAATTATAGTTTAAATATAGGCAAGATAGGGCCGGGGAGTTAGCTCAGTGGTTCCGGCGCCTGTCTTGCAAGCGCAAGGGCCCGGGTTCGATTCCCCAGAAACCACATACCATACTGGGCATGGAGACTCACGCCCAGCAGCAACCAGTACCACATACCACAGTGCCGGGCGTGGTGGCTCACGCCTGTAATCCCAGCACTCGGGAGGCAGAGGCAGGAGGATTGCTGTGATGTGAGTTGGAGGCTGAGCTCAGGGCCAGCCTGAACCACAAAGCGAAACCCTGTCTCAAAAAACCT
>PVIR01006236.1:5153-67361 GCA_004026965.1 Petromus typicus | reverse complement strand
CTGGAGCATTGGTGCAATTATGCCCGATACGATGCGGGGGAACTTTTAAAATAAGTTGATGGTAACCTCAACATCATCAGTCATTCGAGAGATGCAGATGAAAACAACATTGAGATTTCATCTCACTCCACATAGAATGGCTGCCATTTCAGAATCAGCCAACGGCAAATGTTGGCGAGGCTGCGGACAAGAAGGAACCTTTCTCCACTGTTGGTGGGACTGTAGACTCGTACAACGCCTGTGGAGATCAGTTTGGAGATTCCTCAAAAAGCTACGATTGGAGGTTCCATTTGACCCGGCCATTGCCCTGCTAGGTATATACACACAAGAATTAAAAGACTCATATCACAGTGACATATGTGCACCCATGTTTATAGCAGCGCAATTTGTGATTGGTACATCTTGGAAACAACCCAAGTGTCCATCAACTGGAGACTGGATAAAAAAGCTGTGGTTCTTCTGCAGAATGGAGTATTACTCTGCCATAAAAAATGGTAAGTTTGAATCATTTATACTTATTTGGACATACCTTGAGGATATCCTCATAAGTGAAATAAATAGGGCACAGATAGGTACATATCGCATCTTTTCTCTGGTATGAGAAAATAAAGATGTAAATGAGTCCTAGCATTGTATGTTATATATTGTGAAATAGAAAATGCACAATGTAAAATAGGGTGAAGGGGGAAAATGTTGAGATTGTAACAAAAAAGTAAGGAAACAAATTTTATGTATATGAGGGGGCGGTAGGGTGGGTAGGGCTATGGGAAAAAATGAGAATTGTTATGTCTTATACTGGTACAAATCTCCATTATGGAGTGCAATCATGATGTGTATATGTAACATACCAATAAAGATTATAAAATTTTTAAAAAAATAAGTTGATGGAAAGAGTGTAGAAAATTTTAGAGATGTCAACTAGAGGAATTCCTGAGTACTGTAAACATTGCTTAATGGATAGTTCTCAGAAGACAGGAAATAAGAGAAATGCGGACAGTAGAACCTTTATGAAGTTTCAAATGAAAATAAGACTCTACTCAGAGCTGGAGTAGAGTTGTATCTTGAAAAATAGGTAATTATGTTACTTTCATGTCCTGAGACTGTGGTAAACTTAAGTAGGTGATATATTAGTTCAACCGGTAGAAAAATTTCAGGGGCGCTCAGCAATCCAGAAGCAGCCCCAGTATCACCAATCACTTTAACCCTAATTTACAATAAGAATGAGGAGCCAGGAAGAGCTGAACCATGAGGATAGACAAAAGTTTAGAGGTTGACATTTGCCAGAAAGGGGAGTATGTTTAAAGTTCCTGCTGAGAAGGGCACCACTGCTAATTAGATGAGCACCATCCAAAAGAAGTTAAACACTTCTCTGTGCCTCCAAAGAGTTGCTGTTGGGGGATGTAGGAACCAGAAATATGCTACCTGTCCTAGGTTTAAAGATGGAAAGGCACAAACTCACCTTCAGTACTGTAATATAAAAGGAGAGTATATTTTCCAGGAGAAAATGTAGAGAATTGTTCCTCTAGGAATTTTTTCCAGCTTCAGCCATCAAAGCAGACGTTCTGCTGCTTTGGTTCCAATGGGTTCCTTCACAGCTCACACGGGGAAATTACATTACCCATTTGATGTGGAATGGCCGATGTTGTCATAGTGTGCTTCAAGTTATAAAACCTGGGGAGGAGAGAGATGTGAGGCTATCCCTGCAAGTTCTGCAAGATAACTGGGAGGTCCTCAGTACCTTTTGGAAATGTCATAGGCTTTATTTCTTTTTATACTGCTAAAATTAAGTAGCATGGCTCAATATTTACTAAAAGTCAATTCGTTCTAATCATTGTACTTAGTGAATTGTATAGCAGTAGAGTGACTTTTGTATATACAAGAGAGTGACTTTCAGTTTTTTATAGAGATAAAATTCCACATATACTATGTTAGCAAGGTTTCTTTTTTTGGGGGGGGTATGGTCTTGTTTCTGAACTTTATTATCTTCATAATTATAATAAAATATTGTATTTTAAAGTGTACAATCTACTTTCTGTCACTGAATACATAGAAGAAATTAAACCTTAGATGTGAACATATTAATGTGGAAATGTCTTGGCATTATGCTGGTAACTTAGAAGTTACAGATAATATCATAGTACCTTACTTTTACTTGACTTTAATTTCTTTCCTACAGCAAAACATAAGTTGCAAAATTATCAGTTGGAAAGTGCCACAGGCATCAGGAAAAGTAGGTTGGATGCATTTTCTTCTTTCTCTCCTATTGACAAACTTATTTTTGAAATGTTGAGGAAGCATTCAAATCACAGTTTGCCAAAAAATGTTCAAACTGTAATTTGACAGTAGTCTTGTTTTTGTCTCTCCTCATCACAGGGGAGAATCATTCTTGGTATGAAATGCATAGTTGGGGATAAATTATTTAGTTGAACAGAAGTCTGACTGTGATTTTTCTTGTATATAGAAATTAAAATGCCAGCTTTTATAGTATTGTGGATATTAAACATGAGAGGATGATGCATATTAAAGTATATATTACTAATAACTATGTATTACTTTTTTAAAAAGGTAAACCTTACCTGGTCTTAAATGAATTAATATAATTACAATGTTTATCTAGACAGAATGTTAGCTGAGTTGAAGAATATTAAAATTTATGTCAAAAACAAAACATCTCTTATTTTACTGTGAGAGACAAATACTAAGTAAGTAGATTTCTAATTATTAAATTAAACAGCTCCCAAGAGTACTGGTTAATTGTTTATCTACACCCATATTCACAAGTAAAGATGTACATTGCTCACAGTGACTGTGAATAATATATGGCATTAAAATATTTACACGGAATTTGGGGACTTGAAGGACAATTAGAGTGCTTGAAAAATTTGCTTATTTTATAGGTAAGAAACTTCTTGAAAGGGACAAATCAGATCATATTAAAGATGAATTTCAAATCTGAATTCCAGGTTGATTTCAATTCAGTGTTAGTTCCTGGATGGTTTCCATTATTCTCAGTCTGTTATTAAAGAATAAAGAAAAGGAAGCAGATATTGGGAAACAAAAAGTATAAAACACAACAAAAAAAATAAAGAATTCAAATAAAAATATACATCAAAGGCTGAAGTTGCTTCCACGATATGGAGACTAAATAAAATGTTCGGGCTCTTTCTCCTGATGGAGTGGTGCAAAAAGCTCCCACAAATCATGTCAGTAGCATTGTTACCACCAACGAATCAGTCCCTACTTTCCTCAATTTTTCTTCAGATGCATAATTTTAGTTTAATTTTCCATTCTCACAACACTTTTGGTCCTACTTCAGCACTACCATTTCGCAGAAATTTCATTAATTGAGTTTTGAATGATGTAAATAACTTTAAATGGCTAATTACATCCTGATCTCTGTGAAAATCAATTTTGGTGCTGCTTTTTTTCCTTTGAATACTATATTTTCTCATTTCTGCATATGACTTTTCTCTGGCATCTTCAGTTTTTGTTATCTTTTCTTGACTATTCTCCTCCTCTGCAGACCTTTGAATAATAGAGTGTATCAAACTCTGGCCCTAATCCATTTTTGTTTCAGTAACACTCTCTCTGTAACATCTCACCTATTTCCTTAGTTCCATTTCCTTCTCTACACAAAGTACAATGTACAATAATACCTTGGTTCATGAGCACTTCTGTTTGCAGACAGTTTGATTTGTAAGTAGAAGCACGGAATAAAATTTTGGTTCTGTTCCCACAAACTCCTATTTGTCAGGTAACAAATAGGAATGGAGCCACCTTCCCTGCATGAACACAAATGTAGCCATCTGTCCCAGAATTGTGAAAGAAATTAAGTTTGTAGACTGAGATGCTTTATATCATTATTACAAATTACTTTTCAGTATACTAAAATCCTAATATCTAGCTATCCTTGGCTATGTATATAGAAGACTCTTTCAAATTTATTATTCAAGAATATGGTAATGTTGTGAACTCAGTTTTCAGACATGAATTGTAAAATGGTATGTTTTCAGTATTACTCATAATAAATTGTACTCAAAACAAAGAAATTGTATAAGAGCTTCATAGATAGGTTTCAGGTAACTTTTCTATCAAATTTCTTAAAACAATATTTCTATCACAAGCAATTGCCATTGTTACCCTGGTTTCCCCCAAAGTTTTTTTTTTGTTTATTTCTGTGCAAAAAAAAAAAATACCCTAAATTTTAAGCATTATTTATAATTAATCAATAACTCCTCATTTATTTAACAACTCTTGAACTTTTAGCAATGAAATGCAAAAAAATGAACCTAAGAACTTAAGAAATTTAGTCTAATAAAAATAAAACAATAGCTATACGTACAAATAAAGTGATTTCAGACAATTAGATATGATGTAGAAAATTAAACAACTAAATGTGTATGGGCTGTCATGGAACTGGGTGTTACTTTAACTTGCACATGGGGACAGAACTTTGGGAAGTCAACAGTTTTAGGGAGTCCGGAATGATGCCATGATCTTGGGAAGTGAAGACCAGAGAGCCAGCCTGATGAAAGAACAGGGAATTTTAAATAGCCAAGTGGAGCAGGAGATGGCTTAGTGTGCTTAGTTGAGAGAAAGAAAACCAAAAGTCGATAGAACATGGTCAGGAGAAAGTTTACAGAGTGAAATAAAAGAGAAATGGGATAGATGAAAGATTATAACCTAGCTAGATACATTACCTACCTGTGGAATATTTGTATATAATTCCATTTATAATAGGAATCCATTAAGAATGAAAAGTTAAAGGTGATACATTATTTAATTTATATATTTAAATGTTTATTCTGACAAAGCAAAGACAGATGGTTAGTAGTCTTCTCACGGCAAAATTTGTGAGATACTAGATCAAAAATTGTTGTAAGCCATGGCTTCCACTTGTAAAGAAACTAAATGCACAAATAAGGAGCAATAATCAGAAAAAAATTCAACAGTGAGTAAAGGGCTCTTGCTATGTATCCATTAATGCATAACAAGATACTTTAAATGTCATTGTGTGAAAGGAAGCTGTTACAACTTATCTTCATAGCCCCTCCTTCCTATTCTCTCATAAACCTCACACAAGATGTTGGCTGGGCTTTAAGTCATCTCAAATCTCAACTGGTTAAACATTTGCTTTTTAGATCACGTACTTGTTGGGAGCAATTCCTTCTTATAAGGTTATTGAACTGAAGGCCTCTATTACTCACCAGCCTTTGCCCATATGCTGTTCCTTGTTCCTTGCCCCTCATGTGGGCCTCACCAAGGCAGCTTGCTTCACAAAAATACGAATGATGAGAAATCAAGAGACCAATAGAAAGACACAGTCATGGTCTTCAGGAAACTACTCATGCTATGACTTGCTGTGTTCTGTGTTAGAAACAAGACTCTAAGTACAGTCTCACAGGAGGATTCTATAAGGGTAGAAATTCCATGAAGTGAAGATCATTGGAAATGAAAATAAATAACTCCTTATTGCCTACTGTATTTGATGCCAGTGATTTAATTATGTTCCACATGTATATTCCTCTTTAGATTTTCTAAATAGAGAATGATGTCATATGAAAGTTAAGATAACCTGACTCCTTCCTTTCCTATACATATATTTTTCTTACCTGATTACTCTGAATCATATATCAAGAGCCACATTGTACAAGCGTGCTAACTGCAAACATTCATATCTTGTTACTGCATTTTGGTGTGTCAAAGGCTATTTCTGAGTCATTTGAGACAATCGTGACTTTTATCTTTGTTTCTGTTTGTAACGTATTACATGTATTGATTTACCTATGTTGAACCACCCCTACATCCCATAGATGAATCTTACTTCATCATGTTCTGTGGTCTTTAGACATACCAATATCATGTTGAGGATTTTTGCACCAATGTTCATTAAAGTCATGGCCTGTAGTTCCCTTTTCTGATTGAGTTCTTTTCAACTTTTTGCATCAGAGTAATGCTAGCTTCCAGGAATGACTCTGGAAGTACTCCTAACCATTTTATTTCACTGAGGAGTTTTGGAAATATTAACATTAGAACTTTCCTAAAGTTCTTGTAGAATTTGGCAGTGAATCCATTGGGACCAGGGCTTTTTTTACTTGATTTCTTTTATTACTACTTCAGTTTCATTTTCTATTGTTGATTTGGTCACGATTTTTTGTTTTCTTTCTTCAGTCTTAGTAATTCATGTATATTTAGGAATCTGTTTTCCCTGAATTTTCTAATTTATTGGCACATAGGTTCTCAAAATACTTAGTAATAGTCTTCTGGATTTAAGTTGTGCATGTTGTGATTTTTCTTGTTTTCACCTGTAATTGCATTGATTTTTGTCTTTCCTTTTTATATAAGATTCAGTGGGATTTTTCTATTTTGTTTATTCTTTCATAGAACCATCCATTCAATCCATCCTTTCTCTGTGTGCAAGTTTTTTCCTTAGTTTTGGCTTAATTGATTTCCATTCTGATATTTACAATTTCCCTCCTTGTATTACTGTGGGATTTGGATCATTCTTGTTTTACTGAGATCTTGAGATATTTCCTTACTCACAATTTTTTGGATGTGAGTGTTCAGTTATAAACTCCCTTCCTAGGACTACTTTCATTGTGTCTCACAAGTTCGGTTATGTTGTAGTAACATTTTTTTTTTTTGATTTTTTTTTTAGGATTTTTAAGACAGTCTCACTTTGTAGTTCAGGCTGGCCCTGAGCTCAGCGTCAAACTCACATCACAGCAATTCTCCTGCCTCTGTCTCCCAAATTCTGGGATTACAGGCATGAGCCAACACGCCCGGCACTGTGGCATGTGGTACTGACTGGGCATGATTCTCCATACCCAATATTGTATATAGTTACTGGGGGATCAAATCCAGGTCTTTGATCTTGCAAGACAGGCGCCGGAACCACTGAGCTAAATCTCCAGCCCTAGCACTGGTTTTTTGATCCTAGAAACTATATAATTTCTTCTGTGATGCATATTTATTTGAGAGCATGAATTTCCTTGTTTGCATAATTTCTGTGGTTTCATTTATGATTGGTTTCTAGAGTCTACAATTTGATCTCATAATATGCATAAGATAACTTTGATGTGTGTGTGTGTGTGTGTGTGTGTGTGTGTGTGTGTGTGTGGTATATGGTATTGAAGATTGAACTTGCGATCTTGTGCTTGCAAGGCAGGCATCGGAAACACTGAGATAAATCTCCAGCCTAATTTTGATTCTTTTACCTTTACCCATGCTCTATGAGGTAACATTGGATTTATTTTGTAGAAAATTCCATGTGGTGCTGTAAGAATGTATATTCTATTATTTCTTAGAACACTTTGAAATTATCTACCAAGTTCATTTCTTGGAAAATTTATTTTAACTATGATTTTTTTATTGATTTTTTTGTCTAGTTGATCTATGTAGTAGTTTACTGAGGTTCCCCGTTGTAATTATGTTGTTAGATATCTGATGTTTTTGTGCCCAATAGTATTTATTTTGTGATGTTGGGCATATCAGTGATTAGTATATGGAAGTTCACAACTGTTATCACTTCCGATTGAATTGTTCTCTTAAGGAACATGTAGTAATAATTTTTATCTATTTTGTTCTGTTTTTGTTAGCAGACTATGTTTTCTGAAGTTGGCATAGTATTCCTGCTTTTTTTCTTTTTCCAGTCTCCTGTTGCAAGGAATATTGTTTTCTATCCTTTTACTTTTTTAACCAATGAATTTGTTTTAGAATCAAATGTGTTTCTCTTGATTCTTTGATTTTTAATTTTTAACTTTTCTATCTTATCAGAAAAATATGTTAATCACTGAATAATAGGAAATAGGAATAATATGGTTTTCAGACTGACATCGGAGAAATGTGATAACCTTTGTAATTGTGGCAGACATTCTTAGGGCAGAGAGCTGACTCATAAAGTGTCTATTATTACAAGCTTAGCGTCTGATAAAAAAAGTCTCCCTTTCTTCTCCTGTGTAGAACTAGTCTGTTATCATCCAGTCTCATGGTTTAAACATTTATTATTCAGTGTCCATCTTTAACTATCTTTTAAACCACACATCTCTCTCTTTGATGACGCTAATACTCAAACACAGATCTCTTGGCTTACAGCTCAACCAGGACATTTAATTGATATCTAGTTACTTTCTTATCTTTAAGACACAATGCCTGACACACACAACTCAATAGAGGAAAGGTTTATTGTTAGCTTTCCAATGACAAATGACCACGCCACATACTAGGTTGCCCGTCTGGAGATTTTTATTTAAGAGGTGGAATGGCTCCTGTTCAGAGATGGAACAGGAAGCCCAGAGCAGGGGATGAGTGGTCTTATATAGACTCAGAGTTAGGAGGGCTCACATTAGAGCGGGGTTGAGGCAGCTTAAACTATCAGAAGCTATGCTGCCTTTTAACTTTGAGCCTTTCAGGAAACTCAATTCCATTTATTTCTAGCTGAAGTGGACTACAGGAAAGAGAAACTCATGGCCAGAAAGAGGATGGATTGGGGTCAGAGCCCTGGGGGAACTCTTTACAAGATAGGGTAACCTTGTGACTTTTCTAACCTTGTAACTTTTGTAACATTAATTTTGGCTCAAATTTGTAGAGATTTCAGCCTCTAGTCAGCTGGCTCCAAGGCAGGGGAGCCTGGCAGAAGGACATGACAAAGGCAGTTGTTCTTTTTAAGGCATCAAGAAACAAAGAGAGTAAAGGCAGGAGCAGAGAAGAGTTAAAGTCTTCAAGGCAATGCTCCTGGTCACTTATTCCTTCCAACCAGTATGCACCTCTTATGATCAAGTCCTCCATAATGCAGTCACTTTCTGAAAGTCTGACCTATGCATGAATGAAGCCTTGGGGGACTTTTTAGATCTAAACCATAACAATTGGTAAGTGAAACTATGTATTTCAGATCAAACACTTCAGTTTCTTCCTCATAGCATTAGAGTGACTTTGGGCCTCTTTTTCTTTCACACCATGTATTAATCTACGCATAATATTAAGTATACCTTCAAATTTATCTTAAACTGGTTCATTTCTTCCATCTCCATGGCAGACCTTTTTTTAAAATTGAAATATTTATTGGTACATTACATATACACATCATGATTGCACTCAACAATGAGAATTTGTACCAGTATATGACACAAGTTAATTCTCATTTTTTCCTGGGTATGTCATATAGATACTCAAGTTTCATTCAGACTGATCTCCTTCCCAGTCCTGTATCCTTAGAGCTATTGTGATCTTTTAAATGTATTTTTGATTATGTTAAATCTGGGAGTTCCAAAATGGATACTTTGTATTTTTTGTGATCTATATACAGAATCTATCACTGAGAAACTTGGTTCTGCCCTCCTTTCCTGATTGAGCCCCATTACTCACATTCATTTCTAACCAAATCACTTCATTAAGTATTACATCTGAACAGTGAGTAATATGTGAATGCAGGTGTGTTGACAAAGATGCTTTCTAGACATTCCTAAAATTAGCAATAATTGATTTTTGAAAATGGGCTCCTACCCAAACTGAGATTATATGTGTCTGTAAAAGTAGATCTCTTTATATCTGAACTTAGGGCATTCTTTTCTTCAAGGATAAATGTAAAATAACTCTTATAAATTAGTGATACCAACAATGAAAGAAATACTTCACTTTTTTGGACTGAATAGCTAACACAATATGCCCTTCTAGAACGTTAATTTGCTCATCTGGGCAATATAAACTCATGAATGAGATCTTTTATGTCTTTAGACAGAATGTTCATTTAGTCTTCACACATTTCACTTTATTTCGATCCTTTCCTTACCTTTCCACCACCACCACTATGGGCAGGTGGCCCTGGGCTTAAGGTTTCTTAAAATGTCTTTTTGTAATAACAGAAGGTGAACACAGTTCAATAAATTGTAAGGGTAAGTGGTTCTGTATTTTATTAACAATATACTCAGACTGGGAAGGTTTTCCTGCTTTGAAGAGAAATATGAAAGGTAATATGATGAACTGACTTCCCACTGTAGAATGTACAAAGCTTCTTTTGTTTGTAACTTATTGTTACTTTCGGTCTTTATGTTTCAAAGGTTTTAGATTGTTCCTTAGAGTTTGGAATTTATCTGTCCTGAACATTACAATGTCATAAAAAGGGGAAAATATCCCCAAGTTCAAACTTCTATTTCCTATAATAAAGGCATAAAAATCCCACAGAACTCATTCTTCCTGGTAGAACTGTGTGCCCCACAAGCTGCGTCTAAGGACAAAGAACTGCACACATCTCTCCTCTCCCTCAGTTCCCAGCAGTTTTCATTTTTCAAGCAACACTACAAAGTTCTTTTTTTTTTTTTTTTTTTCAGTTCCGAAGATGAATGCAGAAAAGATTTAATACTCCAGGGCATTTCCGTGTTAAAAAAATAAAAGTTGTACCACCTGAATAACTAATGCAGACCTTAATGTGATATTCAACTTTATGTTTCTAATATAGACAGAAGGAAAACAGATAAATTGCACTTGAATACAAACCAAAATATATTTGATACTCCAACCTATAAGGTAATCTTTCAAAGCAAAATGAAAAAGGTAGATGCCTTCTCATGGATGGGAGTGCCTGATTTACAACAGCATCTGTGTTTATCCACAGTAAAATTATACTAAACAAGAACAACATGAAGAGTTAATGCTTCTCAAATGACAAAGATACAGCTTCCTCAATTTTTTAACTCTACCTTAATATGTGTATGTATTTACATATATATAGGCATACATATAAAATCATGCTGGCCTTTAATTGCAAGACAGTTATAAAGTGTCACTCTCTTTAGTCAGGGAATCTGAAGCACTGTCAGGCTCTTGAATGCCTGTGTTCCATGTGGTCACGTTACTAAAGCTGAAGTACCTTCCAAAGTAATTACTAACCCAAATTCCCTTTGAATAAAATTACTCACTTTTCAAAGTGTTTTTCTATCTTAATAATTGCCAAAAAGTTTATTTTTAACCAACTGCATTAAAAAATAATTATAGTCATGATTTTACATACTCTTCAGGTGTACAGTTCAGCAACTTGAAGGGCAAAAAAACAACTTTATATCTGTAAAAGCTGCTAAAAATAGTCATTCATTTTAGGGACAAATAAAATCAATTAAATTGATTTATTTCATAAATTTAATAAAATTAGATCACACTTCTTTGGTTGCAAAGTTTAAAAAATCTACATAAATATCTTATCTGTTCTTGTCAATGATAGCTACAGCACAGTGTAAATATTTCTGGGAAAATCCAAGTTTAAAATATGCTTTGTAACTTCATTCTCAATGACAGTATGTGATCTAGTTATCAAATTTGGTCCTTACTTTAACATACAACAGTAAATTTCTTCAAAATCTATGCGAGAGAAATGAAAGGCCTAACATGTAAATGCATTAATTTAAATATAACATTTTATTTTATTTTCATATTTTAAATCACTATATGTTTGCCATACATAATGAATCCATTCACCATTGGATACAGAGTATCTTAGTCCTTCTCATTTATTCTTTCTCTCTTCTATTTGTCTTATCCCTTCATTCTTAGCTCTCATTCTTATCTATACACTGTCTCCCTTCGTATTTCCTATCATTCACCTTTTCAAAGACAACACTTTCTGCAAGTTAGAGACCAGTGATACCAGTGATCATACCAGAGAAAGCCTGGCATGCATCAGGAAGCAGGTAGGTATATATTTATGTAAGCAAGAAAGATACTGAATGGTTCTGAGACAGGAATCTGGGAGAAGATATTCAAGCATTGAATGGTACACAGGCCTAAAACTTCCATTAATCTTGAAATTATATGACTTTCTGGTTTTCTTATTTCTTTTTTGTTTTGTTTTATTTTTGTTTATCTGAGTCAAGGTTTTGCTATGTAGTTTACTAGCCAGGAACTCTTTAGTACAGCCTGGCCTTGAACTCAGGATCCTCCTGCCTCAAGCTTCCAATTACTGAGGTTACAGGTACGTGCAAAATGTCCAGCCTTCCGTTACCTTGCTTCCAACTTTGCAAATGTTGCTTTCATTAGCATACTTTACTTTTACAAAATATGTTGCTTTATATCATATTTGATCAGGTGATGGGGAGAGAATGGTGCAGAAAAGCATTTGAATCCCCCCCTCAGAAGTCAAAGCAGCATATAGCCACAAACTGCAGCCTTAGTACTGCTGCAGTAAACATACCTTGCTTTCCTATGAAATTTTTTGATCAATTCAAAAAAACTATTTTTCATATGACTTTAAATTTCTTTTCTACTATCTTTCCTGTGCTATTGTAGCTTTCATTTATGTCCCTAACTGAACATTATGAATACACTGTTTGATAATTGTATTTTTACTTCTAATTATCAATACTTTACATTTCTTAAAGCTAATTTTATAAAAGCCATATTTTTCATTCTCTATGGTAGAGCAGAGCATCAAGAACATACTAGCCATTTGACTGATTTAACCATCTGCTAGAGAAAAGAAACTAACCTATGACTTATATAACACTCATTATATTCCAGTGTATTTATTTTCAAAAGTACCCATCATATTCTAATAAATTTATGCATTCACTCTCACTTAATGAAACAGATATGTTTCTGGAAATAAAATTATTATGATATGCATTTACTTTCTGAAATTACTTCCATTACATAGTTAGAGATTTACTTCTATGTGAGACAAGGCTTTAATAGACTGTATTATAAATATCTCAAATACAGAAGTGATTTAAATGATAGTCACATGAAATACCATAATTGAAGAATTAATACAAAAGTTTATCAGCCTTTAGGAAATAAAAACACTGGAAACTGTCAAAAAAATTCAGAAAAGAATAACATTAAAACTGACTGGATTTTTATTTACCATGTATGCTTATTATTCATTATTATTATTATCATTATCTTGTGGTATTTCAGATTGAATCAGGGCTTTGTCCAAGTTAAGCAGGTGCTTAACCACTGAGCTACATCGTAAGCCTGTCTATTTTATTTTGAGATAGGGCATCACTGAGTTGATTGAGTCATTTGCAACTTGTGATTTGCCTCAGTTTCCCAGAGACATGAAAATTAAAACTGTACACCACCATACACAGTAGGTTTCTGACAATATTATTGATCTGGAAAATTCCATGTACACTGTATTTTACTTCTTAAAAAGAGTATGTTGAAAAATTTTAATTAAATCAAACTCCTTAGAAGTTTCTTCTAGTTTGATGAAAGAATCTCTGTTTAGTCCTATCCTGTACACAAAATAATAGTAATAATAATAATAATAATAATAATAATAACAATGGTTAAACCAACACAAATAAGATCAATGTAAAATTGTAAATGCCACATAGTTTAGAGAGATGGTAAATAGAAAAATCAGATTCAAAATTATCTTAACAAATTAGAATGATTTTTCCTTTGAGATAGGAGATTAAGTGGGGCAAATTGGTTAAACCAGTTTGTGTGACCTGTTGGTCACAGAGACTCAGGACACGTACACAGAGCACAGTGTCCAGCTGACTCTGGGCCACTGTTCTGGGACCGAATGTTATCCTCAGTTTTTTATTTATATCTGGCTGAAAACCTAGTAGGGCTCTGATAGGTCAGTTTATACCTGAGTGGTAGACCATAGAAGATTCCCCACTATTAACTTCACTACCTCTGTGAATCTCTTCAGTCTTCACTTTCACACTGCAGATCTATTTTTTTTTCCTAGCCTGAATAGATGTACGTCCTCACTACATTTTCTGAATTTCTTAACTAATTTGTTGTTGTTGTTGTTGTTGTTGTTGTTGTTGTTCTGGACACCTAGAATTTGAAAAGAAATTCCTTTAGATTAAAAAATCAATAACACAATGCAGATTACTGTTAATGATGCTATTGCAAATGAAATTTTAGACTTGCAAATGAGTTGTGGAAATACAAAAGGGATAAATTTAAAAATACAATTAGTCACAAGGTTACTAGGTAACTCCAGTACTACGAAGGCAACATGAGAACCTTTGGCACTGCATGGGGTGCAGATGGGGAAAGATGGTGCAAAAACCATTGTCCATTGGTCTTCTGCCTAGGGCAAGAGACTCTTCTTTGTTCTGGATGTACAGGAAACAGGTTGTACATTCTACTGGGCAGAAGTCTTTACTTGGTTTAATCTGAGGAAAGTAAGAAATAAGGATAAAAAGTTTAATTTTTAAATAAAATATTTAGCAAGGATGTGGAAAAAATTAAAAGTTTTAGGTGGTTTGATTTTATACTTAATTTCAAATTGAAACATGAATATATCATTTTCAGTTATAAGAGAGTGTAGGAAAATTATGTACATATCTAGCTACTTATAAATCTAGGCTGAATCTGACTAAAATTTTATCAATCTAGTTTGTCAGAATTCATTTATTAGAGTCTCAGGACCTTTGCCCCCATCACTAGGCTAAAAGAAAACAAAAAGTATATCCCAGAGGAAACAAAGCTTATATATATATAGGGGACAGAGGTTATGTGAGGCAGGGGAATAGGAAATGGTGAAGTAAGTCATATCATGTACTGGTAGAAATTCTCAATGTTAATTGTGATCATAAAGTGTATATAAAATGTGCCAATAAAATAAACTAAAACCAGCCAACAAACAAAAAGTATATTCCTGAAGCAAGAAAAACCCATCAGAGGTCACCCACAAACACACCTACTCCTAGACTGCTGACTAAAAGGTAATAGAAAGGAGCTGCAGGAAAGATGAGAGATAAGATAATAGTATGTTTCAAAGCTGTGAACTTCAAAGAGACAAAGGTTGAAAGGGAGAAAAGAAAGCAAAGGGAGGACTTGATATTGTCAGGAGGGGGATAGAAACAAAAAGAATTTATTTAAATGACTTTAGGGTCTTTGCTTTCTTCTTTTTCTTCTTTCCTCTTTCTCCTCTCTCTCTCTCTCTCTCTCTCTCTCTCTCTCTCTCTCATTAATGTGAAGCAAATTTAATTTTTATTTATGTTTACCAAACTAATCATTCATCTGAGAAATAGAAACTTTGATGTCCTGAGACTTGTTTTACAGGTTAAAGAAGCTGATAGTCTCACAAAATCTCACAAGCCAATGAAAAATTTAAAAATGACAGAAAAAATGATTTTGTTATGCCCAAAAGCCTGATAGGTACTCAAAACATTTGAGGGAAATTGCACTTTCAATTATCTATCCACAGACACTTACCTGTATCTCATGGTGTCGTGTCTAATGAACAGCTCTTCAGCAGATGGTGAAAACAATGGGATTCTTAATTGCCACCAGGCTAAATTAACAATTAAGAGTAAAGCTTGGTGAAGAGTTTCATATAATATAGTACATCTATCAAGGAAAAGAAACGGAGTATTACTTTGATCATGTGTACTGTAAAACAAATGGTAAGGATCATTTTAGTATTATAAAACTTCATGGAATTCTATTGGATAAAAGTTGAAATATTCACAAAAGTGGATATAGTAACCCTTAAACTATTCACATAGGTTTAGTCTGGTTCCTGAAAACGTTTTAATATGTATATTTAGTAACCAGTCTTCAAAACCACCTGAAAGCAAATGTGATACTGCTTACAATGGTAACATCTATAAGTTTGTGCAACAAGTTGACATTAATTATTTCATTTCTTTTTAAATTTAGAAATTTATTTTTATTCTCAAGATTATAGTTCATGATTTTCTAACTGTTACTGTTATTCCTCATATGACTCTGAGTTTTTAAATAGACAATCTTGTGCAAATAAATGTCCAAAAATGAGAACAATGTGCAATGTATTTTGTTAATACATAACACTAGTATCGGAAATATTTTATCATAAGTCATTTTTATAAGCAGTTTAAAAGTTAGAATAGTAGTATACAATTAAGAGAGCAAAATGAAAATGTTAAAAGTAGCAATCAATGACTTAAAGCATTTGTTTAAAAATATTTGAAGGTAGTAGCTTAGTTTTTAAATAATTTTCATGTTTTTGTTGATAAATTTCTTCAATAAAATATTGACTAGTTCAGAATGTTGGATATTGTCTCATTTGAACCTAAATTCCCTGACACAACTGTTGAGCAATGAAATGAAAGGAGAAAAAGAAACCATAACCCACACAATCTTTTAACAATAAACATTGGTTCATCTTCTGTTTCATGTCAGTGGTCTGGATTCTTTTTCCTTTTTCTTTTGTCTTTTGCTTGATTATTTTGTTTTGTAAAACAGGGTCCAAGGAAGTAGCTCAACAGAAGAGCACCTGCATGCCAAGCATAAGATCTTAAATTTGATCTCTGGTACCAAATAAATAAATAAATAAGACAAGAGTCTCAGTTTGTAGTTTAGGCTGCTCTTGAATTCACAATGTAGCTGCAGGCTGGGCATGAACTCATAGTGATCTTATGATCTCTCCCCTTGCAACTTCTTCCTTGCTGAGGATTCTCCAATGCTACAATATCCTGCTATACTCTAACTTCTAAGTCACATGCATAGAGTAAAGGATCTAATAATTGTTTGAGAAGCAGGAATGTACATGAAGTTTCATGATTGGAATTTATTCCTGTTATTGTTGAGTTAAACAAGGTTTTTAATATTGATAGATTGTCTCAAATCAGGGATTTAGCTCAGTGGTATTGTGTACCTGCTTGAAAACCTTAAAATCTTAAGTTCAATACCTATCCTCCCAAAAAAGAACAAACAAACAAACAAAATTCTCAGTATGGGTGTAGAAGTAAGAATCTGGATCAGTGTGAGGGCAAATTGGAATGCAGTGTGTTTTTGCTACTTTTCTCATTGCTAAGACAAAATATACAACACTCAAAGTTTAAAAAGAAAATGTTTATTTCAGCTCACAGTTTCAGTACATAATTAACTGGTTCCAAAGCAAGGGAGGAGTATAGAGAAGAAAAAGTCCAGGACAGGAAACAGTGAAGCAATAGCATGGGGGAAGCAAGCATCCCTTTCCTTTTTATTCTATCCAGGCAAAAAACTCTTTTTTTGACAGGGTATCACTTTTGTAGTAGTTCAAACTGGCCCTGAGCTCAGCCTTGAACTCACAACAATCTTCTGCCTCTGCTTCCCAATAGCTGGGTTTACAACAATAAACCACCACATCTCACACTGAGGGATGTGGTACTGATTGCTGGTGGGTGTGATACTTCACACCCTGCATTGTTGTGTGTGGTTTCCAGGAATCAAACCCAGGCCCTTGCACTTGCAAGGCCGGTGTCAGAACTACTGAACTAAATCCCTGGCCCCCAGGCAACAACTCTTTGGGTTGGTACCCCCAAACCTAGGGTGAACCTTTTCATTATCCACATTCAGAACTATGCTAAACTAATAAGTGGACTAATTTAATACCACACACCCTTAATACCAGTGTCACATTCCCTACATCCAACCAGCTAGGAAAGTCCCACTTATACTTTGGGGGAAGAGCCAAGAAACAACAGATTGTATTCTGGATTTTTTTTTTTTTTTTTGAAATTCAAATGGAAGGCTTTACTTTTCCTTTCTACACAGAGCTACCGAACAGCTGCATTCAGCACTCTTGAGAATGGTGGGTGGGATTAAAACCAGGAGCTGGAAGGAATCAGGGAATAACCTGCTTCGACAAGGCAAACACCTGGGTGAAACCCATCCCTGGGCTGCAGACACTTTATCATTTTAAACAAATTGAGTATAATGTGAAAAGTGAAAAACCTTCCATGCAGTGATTTGCCATCCCACCCAAGCTTGTATTTTTTTAGTTCTACTCTATTCATATTATCAAGCTGTAACAAAGCAGAAATACAGTAATATGAATTAGGAAAAAGAAAAGATTTCCTTTGTTTTTACAGAGGAGCTGGTAAACAACAGACATCCCTTTTAAAATACAGAAAAAAAAATTTAATAGTAGCTAATATGCCCTCTTTAGGCATTAAGGCATTTTTTGAGACAGGGTCTCGCTTTGTGGTTCAGGCTGGCCCTGAGCTCAGCCTCCAACTCACATCATAGCAATCCTCCTGCCTCTGCCTCCCGAGCTGGGATTACAGGCGTGAGCCACCACACCCGGCACTGTGGTATGTGGTACTGGATGCTGCTGGGTGTGAGTCTCCACGCCCAGTATGGTATGTGGTTACCAGGGGTCGAACTCAGGTCCTTGCGCTTGCAAGACAGGCGCTGGAACCACTGAGCTAACTCCCCGGCCCCATTCTGGAATTCTTGACATGCTCTCAGTTTCACCAAAAAGCACCACTGAATACAGAACAGCGAAAGCTTATAAACCTGGGAGTGTCTTTCCAGACTGCATTCTGGGGTTTTCTGGGTAGAATTCTTGTTTGGTGATTCCCAAATCAAGCACAGAGATACACTAGAAGACTGATCCAGAGGATAGTGGATAAATGATTAAGGAAAATATGGATAACTTGCATCATCACACTATCTTTAGTATTGAAATGATTATTAAGTATTCTTTTTATTAAAAAAGGAGTATCTATCAACTAAATCAATTTCTATGACAACCTGCCTCAAGTATAAGTTGAAATATTTACCTAGAGACTTCTAGTTTTGTTTGACAGTGGTTAGACAGAATCTTTAAAGTGACTAAAATTTTCACTTTTTTGGGGACAAACATGAAACTGGGAAATATTTGTTAAACTGAAAAATTCATTGAATTATATAAAAGGAGAGATACAAAGTCTCACTTTTTTTATGCAGCAGCCATATTTTTTGATTACCACTGCTCATGGTACCTACTGGATATTTTTTTTTTAAATTGAAATCTTACTGGTACATTACATATACACATCATGATTACACCCAACAATGAGAATTTATACCAGTATATGACACAACTTAATTCTCATTTTTTCCATAGACCTACCCACCCTCCTATCCCTACCCCCTATGTACATAAACTTTCTTTCCTTTTTTTTTGTTATAATATCATTATTTTTCCTCCTTCACCCTATTATACTTTGATTATTTTCTATTTCACAATATATAACATACAATTCTAGAATTCATTTACATCTTTATTTTCTCATACCAGAGAAAAGATGCGATATTTACATATCTGTGACCTATTTATTTCACTTATGAGGATATTCTCAAGGTACGTCCATTTAAGTATAAATGATTCAAACTTATCATTTTTTATGGAAGAATAATACTCCATTGTGTAGAAGAACTACAACTTTTTTATCCAATCTCCAGTTGATGGACATTTGGGTTGTTTCCAAGATGTATCAATTACAAACTGAGCTGCTATAAACATGGGTGCACACATGTTGCTCTGATATGAATCTTTCAATTCTTTTGTGTATATACTAGCAAAACCATGGCTGGGTCAAATGGGACCTCCAATCCTAGCTTTTTGAGAAATCGCCATGCTTTCCACAGAAGTTGTACAAGTCTACATTCCCGCTAACAGTGGAGAAAGGGTTCCTTCTCTGCAGCCTCACCAACATTTGTTGCTGGCTAATTCTGAAATGGCAGCCATTCTTTGTGGCGTGAGATGAAATCTTAATGTTGTTTTCATCTGCATCTCTCAAACGACTAGTGATGTTGAACATTTCTTCATATGTTTTGGAAAGTCAAGTAGTACAAAACACATGGAAAGAGAAACTGAATGTTTCTCCTTGCCTTCTTGGGCCTTCCAGGGCCAACAGACATGGAAATTTTACATGCTCTGAAAGCCTCCAACCAAAGCCTTAAAAGCTGTGGAGGGAACAACTGGCTGAATTGGCTAAGAAATTAGGAGATCTTAGATATCAGTCCCCAAAATGAAGTTGTCATATTTTTTTTATTTCATGCAGTAATTTTATCGATGTACTAATACTGACTTGTCAAGATAAGCAACTGGATTTTATTATGTTGTAGGAGGAGCAAAACAATTTTATTGTTTGTTTACTTTTTAAATTTTGTTTCTTATATTTTTTAGTAGATTTATATAAAACTACCACAGAAATTTGTTGTAAAGGGATGACTAAGTGACATGGTTCTTTAGCAAAGATCTCTGTGTGGCTTTTACAAATTTAATTATACCTTCAAGCATCTCAATATAATTCAGTTACTGCCCTTGGTGTCATCCATATCTGTACCTTCTGGGATCTGAAAGAGATAGTTGATGCAAAGCTCCTCTGCAGTTTAAGGTTGTATGTATACTTGTTATTCAGTCTTGGTAATACTACTGTCTTCAAATAAAAAAACTTTACCTTAAAACAGAAATAAAATTTCTCAGAGCTTTCCTTTTTGTTCAGCACACTCCATTATCCTAGGAAACTTGTCTATTCCATCACAATGGAGAAATGTTTTCTATCCTATTTGGCATTAGATATGTACATTTTACTTTGTAATACATTTATCACCAATCAATTTTCAAGAGTTGAGTGTCTTACAAACATAAAACAGTAGAATACTGTCTTGATGGAATACAGAGAATGTCTGAGCCAGAAAGACAGTAACTTGGGCAGACAGAAAGGCTGACACTTAAACGCAATTTCTAATTTGGGGGAAGGGATTTATTGAACCTACTTTAGTACTCTTCACTTATTCTGTTGCCCCCCAGGTCTTTCCTTTTCCACTTTTAATATTAGATTTGGGGAGATTCAATTGACTGCTGTGCCCTACTGCCTAATCAGTCAGGAAAAAAAGCACCAATGTCAAGAAAAATATTTTAAGAGATGTCAGTTCTATAAAAGTCAACAGAGATAAAGAGATTTATTGCTTCTATCCTCACTGCTGACCTGATTCTATTGGAGTTGAAATCAAGAAAATCTGATTGTTTGTGTGTGGGTATGAAAGCAAGCAAGCAAGCAAGCATGAGAAATAGATTTAGTTTGCAGAGGAAAAAGAATAATATTTATATGTTGTCAGAAGTCTCTAGAAGTTGATATTTTTTGTGCTATCAGAATTTTGAGAACTTGTTTCTGCTGTTTCAGTGAAGAAAATAGGATGAAATAAGTGTGATATTATATATATATATATATGAATATATTTATTTGATCAATATTTATTGTACCCTGATATGTACTTGCAAATGTGATAGTGACCAGAGTTATCATAACCAATTTGATAAGGCTCTATTTTCTTGTAACATAGCCTGAGGGAAAAGATTAATATTAATCTATTATTTTTCCATAAAGAAAGTGAAAAAGATAGGAATAAAGTAAGAATGAATGAAAAAGCTGATCAAATGTAATTCAACTAACTTTAGTAATTTCTGTAATTTGTGAGTACCACTTAGGTCATATCTGACTCAGAAAGTACTGCAATTTCAAATTGAGTTGGGGGCAGGGTAATATAAGATAGTGATAAAGAGGTATTTGTTTATTTATCACATAGCTCATTGCCAGTAATGTGAAAAACTAAATTCCAAGTTCCTACACTTTCTAAATCTCATAGTAAATCTGGCCCAAACATTTAAATGACTCCATATATATGGATCTTCTTTTCAAAACTGTCCGCTTTGTAAGGGTGATGATGATAAGTGCAATATACTTTCTGAGGAAAGCTATACATTAGTTAAAAAAGAGAGATTGGCATTGAAATATTGTATTTATAAATATCTCAAGCCTTGGTTCACCATAAATATTTTAGGGCAATTCACTGACAACACCAAAATCAGACTCAATAATACAATAAGTAATTGATTACATAAGTAGGAATTATCTGACCATTTCACAATGTGAATCTTGTTATCTGATCCAAGCTCTCAAACCATACTGATACACACAGCCTAGAGTCCCTCAGTATATTAATCACATTTCACCATTCCATATTATCTGGGAGAAGAGGAAAAGACAATAAAAATTACAGAGATGTATAGTTACTAGAAACATGAATGCTGAAATTATTATGACAGGAAAATTAGACATAATCACTTACTATCAAGTCCACTGAGATATTTTAAGATGTATTTTAATGCTTATAGATGGAAAAAAGATATCAAGAAAAATAATTACTTTATTAAAAATTCTAGATTTCAAGCACAGCCTTTCACGGATGTTGTTCTATATTTTCCTGATCATGAAAGTATGTACTCCAAGATGGAGAATATTCTTCAGTTATATCTATTATCAATGTTGAAACATTAATCTAGCATATATTCATCTTATAAAAATCTTGATTCTAGATTTCAAAAGTATCTGTGAAAAATTTTAGTTTGTCTTTATTCTTATTCCTTTCACATTTAGCTGAGCATAAAGGCTTAGAATACTTAGAATATATATATGTTTGGACCAGAGTGGCTATGCAGGCTTCATAATTGAAAAAACATTGAAGTTAGTTACAAAACTTTATATTCTTAGATGTATTAGTACCAATTAAAGAAGTCAATGAATTTTTTTTTTCCATTCAAGTCTACTAATTTCCTTTCAGTCACCTTTGTGTGAACATCAACCATATTTTGCTGGTATGAAACATATACATTTGTTGAACAGATATCATAAAAGGTAACATAAAACAAAATTCTCATAATGTGTGCTTTTTGTTAAAAATGATATGCAAGTTCATATCATTATGCATGATGAAATAGTTTTTGTTAAATGAAAAATTTCATGAAAACTTCACTTATTTTTCATTTTTCAACCTTAGAAATCATAGCCTATAAATTAGTTCCTCAGTCTTATAAGCTTCATGTAACTTTTGGACATCTAGAGATATATAATCTCACGTTTCAATTTCAACTTCACCATTATCATTGAATTCTTGAGTGTTGCAGTGTTACTCTGTATTCATCCAGTTGTCATAATTGGAGTGAGTGTGTGTGTGTGTGTGTGTGTGTGTGTGTGTGTGTGTGTGTGTGCATGTAAGTATGACAGAAATCTGGGCTTTTGCCTTGCATTTTATTCCCAACCTAGCAATCCTCTATCTTAGTTTTCCAGAGTGCTGAAAGTACAAGTGAGTGCCTCTGTACCCATCTCCCCAGTCTCAACATTAAACTGTCTTCTTTTGCCTATATTCTACTCTCTATTATCATGGAAGAATTTATTCCAGATTTCTGTTTTTAATCAATCATAAATAAAATTTTCAAACACAAACATATACAAATACCTAATTATTATTCACTTGACTTAGTTTAGACCTGCTTTGAAGAATGATACAGTATTTTATTTAGTGCCATAAGAAGAGTGGTTGATTGATGTAAATTGGATAATTTCACACTCAGATCACCCTGCGAACTGATTCTGCAATTCATCTATTTCCCTCTTATTTTAATCTTTATTCAAATAGTTCATAAAAATTGATGACATTATGAAATAATTTCTAGAAAAAAGAAATGGCAAAATATTTCAAAATAAGTTAAAAGTAAATTATCAAGTTTCCATAAAGTTTCTTATATTAAGAAAAGGGCCAGATAGAAAGGCCTGATAGATCCATAGGGAAATAACTAGATAAAATGAATGTTACACTGTTAATAATGTACTTTTCCTCTTTGTTCTTTAGAAAACTTATTTAAAAGAATGCAAATCATGGAATTTCAATCCTTATAAGGAGACTATAGATAAGTAGATAATACTTCTTAGAAAGAAACCCCAAAAGTGTAATTATAAAGTTATGATTAAAGCATTTCTAGGGAAAATTAATTTAATTGATAGAAGTTTAACATAACCTACATAAATACTTTTTAAGGTAGTATGATAAAAGTCATATTTATCAAAAAGTGTGTCCCCTAAATTTGTTTCCATAAATTCAAAAGAGATGACTGAAACTAATGCTTAGAGCCAAATTTGTAATTACTAAATTCATGACTACTAAAATTTACTTTCTAAGGCTTTTCCAGTTTAAAAAAATACCTAAGTATTATTGTTAATTCAGCTTTCTAAAATATTGATTTAAAATATATTTTGAATTCACTTTTAAATATTATGGGTTCTGTCCAATTTGTTTGCCTAGTGTTCTATTACAATTTCAGATTAAAGTCATGGAAGATGTTTCCTTTTAAATTGTTAGGGTTACATAGTCCGCAGAGGCAATATCAATAGCGACTGATCAAAGATACAGCATTTGGCAGTAAGATGGGGGCTTCACATTATTCAAAGAAAGTTTGGTTCATGTCTGGAGGTCAGACTTTGGGGAGGAAGCACCAGTTCCACCTGAGAAACCAAAGCTGTGGCATCATTTTTGCTAATGAAAATGGCTAACTGAAAATGGCTAACAAGCCTCCAGTGGAGTGGTTAAGTCAGAAGAAACCATTCAGAAATCAGAAGACTCTCAAGCATGAATCATAATTTATAAAAACTAACATAGCAATCATTGTTACTGCTTTTGATAAAACATAATGAATGTAATTACAAATGAAAAACTGTTTGCTTCATTGTATGTCCATGTACAGCAAAGATCTACAAGTATTTGGATAAAGGCTGCCAATACTAAAGTTCTGAAATGCTTATTTTTGCCATGCAGAGGTTTACACCAGTAATGGAAGAGAATCCAAATACTTGGAGAAACTTTAGTGGGGAAATTAATAAGCATCTAAAATTTTTTTCAAATTTGAAGAAGCTTCCTATTACATTACTTGGCAATTCTTGTTTATTATAAGTTTTGAATATTCATCTCATAATAGTCCTTTATTTCTACTCAAAAAAATAATACCACAATGTTAACTACAATGATCTGTACAAACTGTAAAAAAAATATATGGTTAAATTGCACAAAAACATGGCACCTAAATATCACAACATCACATTTTCTAATCTGTCTTTGATCATCTTGATTTATCAACATTTTCTTTTAATATTTTGTCTTGCCTAAGGAATATGGTGTTTTTATTTTTGTCTACTTTCATTCTCAATATATTTGATAGTCAGAATAAATTCTGTGTTTATTTTACTTACACAAATCTAAAAAGGTTCATACTTTACCCTTCAGTTTTAAATAACTAAGCTTGGCGCTAATGAAAATTGTTCTGGATAGAGATGAAGAAAATCCAGTTCCTATACCCCATACCATAACTGGAGAATAACTTTCTGTTAAAGAAGATTATCGGGTTGCAGTATCCAGCAAGTGAAGACTTGTAAATCTTTCTCAGGTATTAAATTTGATCTCTCTATTGATTTTCTACAGGATCTAGCACAATGCTGCATATGTAGAAACTCAATAAACAGTAGTGGACACATTAGATACATTTTTAACTCATTAGATATGAGAATAACATCTCAATATTATAATAGTGTTTGCTTTTAGAGGATTTTCAGAGGTCTGTTTGAAATAAATACATACATAAATTACTGAGACTTCATGTTCTTTTTGAATTTTACTTTCTCATAATACAATAAAATATAAATGAACCTTTTTTGTGCAAAACACAACTATCACACTAGTGAGCATGCTAAAGTGGAAAAAAAGAAATAAAACAGTGTAAGTGTATTTATATTTGGAAATGAAGCTTTACATTTTAGCAAAGCCTTTTTGCTAGCAAGTTTTACATTTCACTTTTTACATTGACTTTAATAATGAGCAGATATTTCAGCACTTGTGAAGCATTTATTTGCTGGGTGAAAAATTATGCAGACCTGCCAAACTATCATTACATCAGTGAATTTAAACTAGGACACTGTGATGTCCTGTTGTGATAGAAGAAGAAACTGATGCTGGGGAAGCACCAGGGCTTGGCAAGAGCTGCTTTACTACCAACACTTCACCCTGAAACAGAAGTAGGACAAAGCCCAGCAGGGATATAGACTGTTTAAAACTTAGAGCAACAATCAACAAAAATAAAGTGTTTAAGATCAGCATTAGGATGAAATGCGAATTATCAAGAAGTGAATGCCTGTTGATGTTTACTTAGTAACTCAGCTTACTGAAGGGGAGAAGAAATCAAATTTAATGGCTAGGTTTACTGTTGCTTCTGTGGGGAAATTTGATTTGATTCTCATTCATTTTAATATTTAACCTAAATTATTTCCATAGAAAGAATTAAGTTCAGGAACTGTAATGTCACTATACTGACAGTCAGCTTCTTCTTTCTCAGTCCTGGTCTTTCTCTATTGGTGTCATTTAGTTGTGTTAGTCGGAGCTCCAGTACCGTAGCAGGAATGAAGGAGAAAAAGTTCATTTTGGCTAACAATTGTAGAGTTTTCAGTTCAGAACTAGTGGAGTCTATTGCTTTGTTCCTGTAGTAAAGTGCTTGCTTCAGCAGCAGATATACTAAAATTGGAACGATACAGAGAAGATTAGTATGGCCCCTGTTCAAGGATGACACACAAATTCATGAAGTGTTCCTTTATTAAAACTATACAATATGGTGACTCTGTGAGGCAACATTGCTGGGGTGGTTGGAGTGGAGGGTGAAACTGATTCACTTGGGATTTGCTACTGGAAAGTATGAAGCAAACTTCTAGGTATGTGTGAGTGAGTAAGGGATGTAGGACCCGAGGGCCTTCATTTGCAAACACACACACACACACACACGCACACACACACTGTGGTGTCTTTCCCTTGTTTTACTTACCAATCCCGATAAATTGAACAGTTTTGCTACTCCATACCCTTCTGTTATGACTTTTCTACTTCAAAGCCAGCTGATGATACACTGACTCCCCTGCATTGTGAGCTAAATGAAACATTTCTTCTGTTAAGTTGTGAGTAACAGGATATTATGTCCCCCAAACAAGAAAGCTAATACAAGTGTTCTTCTCATGGCTGGAGACTGGAAAGGAAATGGAACAGCAGAAGGTTGGCATGATACTAGTTCCTTAAGGGGCACATGTTATTGACTAGAAGACATCCAATATGGCCCAGCTCTTAAAGAGTCCATCTCTCTCAGTGCTACTATAGTTTGAGGACTAATTCTTTAACAAACTGGGCTCTGGGAAACTGTCAGACTAAATTGCAGAATGAATAAGAACTTTAATATCTGTCCAGTAATATTAGATAAAGTATGAAAAATATTTATTTCTCTACCTCTTATTCTACCTCTAAAAAACATCAGTTGCTTTGATGCTATTGCGATCGAAAGTATTGACTTTTTTTTTTTAATGTATCAGTTATCTTTGAGAGCAGTCATTTAACAGTACTTCCTTTTTTGGCTTAGAATCTACGACTAGAACTCTTTTTCTGTGTCTCATAAGACAGATGGCACTGTAATTCTGTTCTTACCAGGCAGTTCAAACTTAGGAAGGTTTGAAATTCTAGAAAAATCTTGTTCAGAGCATTTGGATGTTTCTCTTGAGATTGTTGGTCTTGGTAGAATTAAAACTTGTATCTTACAAGTGGCAGTTTCTTCTCAATTTTTTAGAGGCAGGTATATTGAAAATCAGTAAAGATTTATGAAGAGATTGCTTAGTGTAGGGAAAATATTTATATGTACCAGATACTATACTAAGTATCAATGAATATGGCAATAAATAAGAAGACTTTGGGCCAGGGTTTGAGCTCAAGTGGAATCACACCTAACTCAGAAGCACAAAGGTTCAAGTTGGATTCCTAGTACAGCAAAAATAAATAAATTAATAATAAAAATAATAATAAACTTTGAAACAGGAGATTAGGGTATGGTAAACTCAATGCAGAAATGAGTGTGACGTGTTAATAGCAAAGTTCTTGGACACATGTACAGAAGACTTCCCAAAATCCTGAAGATGGAGCCAATTGGAAAGTGTTAACTCCAGTTCTTCTCAGGAAAACTCAGGCAAGATTTTGATAGGATGTCCTAGGCCTGACATGAGCCAGAAGAGTGAGAGATAAAAAAGGATAGTCATCACTGAGCCTGCTGTCTTTCACAGTAGTCCATTCTGAGGCTATGTACATTGTTCCTACTTTCCCTTTGTCCAGGTTTCCTCTGTGGGCTGTGTTTCTTTTCCTAGTTTTAATAAATATAAAACCTCACTACTTGTGATATAGTTAACCAGTTGTATCTATTTGAGTAAGAAAAGCTCAAATAAATTGGATCACCATAGTTCTGGTTGTGGATAAAGGGATTTACTGAAGAAAGAAGAACTACCTTGGGTGTCAGGGACAGAGCCAATAGGTTTGCCACTTAGGTGGAATTAAAGAGAAAGGAAGAAGGAAGGCTTGCTTATGAACTTGGAGGAGTTCCAGTCTTCATCTTGCACATCATCTAGATTCCAGTGCACTCTTCATCCTCTCACACAGACCCTTTAATCTCCTGATATAGACTCTCATGGGACACCATGGTATGCTCCAGGCCTTTTGTCTAGATCCTTTGAATTTCTAGTACACAATGTTTTTGTACTTTCCCGCACTTGATTCTGTGAAATTATATATTTGCATATTTAATATTGATTCTGTTTCTGTAATAAGTTGTTTTCATATACTACTTTTGTATCTATTCTGTCAAATTGTTTGTTCAAGGCAAGAAGAACCTAGAAACCACCTCTGAAGGTGGTGCTGGTCCCAAGACCCTTGCCACTCCTTCCCTTAATTCTTATCTAAATTAAAACTTTCCCCTTTAGTTGAAACAGCCAATTCTTTACAGAAAAGAGCAAAGTTACTATGCTAGTTTATGAAAAAACAGCATATTTAACTCATTTTATTTATATGATGTTCTAGAGACTTTTTGACAGAATGTCAGTCCTCCCAGGCTCCACTTAAAGAACACTGAAACTTTCAAAAGTTTGCATCATCTTCTCAGCAGGCTGCATCTGAGACTTTCCTTGAGATGATGAACATAATCATGCTAAATACTGAATACTTTTTGAGTGCGTAAAGGTTCACCAAGCACCATCATCAAAAATTAATCTCTAGGACACAACAGTAAGAACCTCAGGAAGGGCTTATTAGACAGAGATTTCAGGACACACTCAAGACCCAAGTGATAATGCTCAGAGAAATGAGATACATGGCAGATTGGAATTAAGAACATTTATGTATATCTGTAGAATATGATAATCCATAGTCATGCTATTTTAGGTGGGAGAGGTAGCCCACCCATAGGAAAACAATGATTAATTCGTAGGGAAAATTCTAATTTACAAGTGAAAGAGGACCATTTGCAAGTGAAAAGGAAATTTCCCAATCTAATTGTATTCTGGGAAAAGAGAAAAATTTTAAACCAGGTTTGTGTCCTGAATGTATAATTTTCATTTTAAAAATCATTATTTTCCTTATTTTCTTTATGTCTAATTTCATTTCTTAAAATATATTGCAATGTAATAAAGAATAAATATTTTTGTGTCCTATATCCAAAATTGTGCTAGGAAATTATGTTTCCTTTTTAAT
This sequence comes from Petromus typicus, assembly GCA_004026965.1. Classification (NCBI taxonomy): domain Eukaryota; kingdom Metazoa; phylum Chordata; class Mammalia; order Rodentia; family Petromuridae; genus Petromus; species Petromus typicus. Next base: position 38,237 of record PVIR01006236.1, on the reverse strand, counting down.
ATATCTTCTCATGTTATAAATATTCTGATATTAATAAGTATTTTAAAATACCAGAAAATCTGATCACAGATTTACTTCATTATTGGAAACCTGAAGAAGATGGTTCATTATTTTCTTGAAACCTTACTTGGAACATATTCTGGTTCTTGTTTTACCTTTTTAGTGACTCAAGAGGTAAAAGCAATGCAAACTGGCTAAAAACTGGGCATGATCTGTCAATAACAAAGTTCCATTGTACATATCCAGAATATTTTCCAAAACCCTCCAATCATAGAATCCTACCTTTAAATCCCTCTCATAGAATTTAAGAAGGTTCCTCATAGGACAGCTTAGACGTGAGATCTGCCTGAGGATAGGGAGAGACAAAAGGCAGTCATCCTCAAGCCACATGCCCACTATCTTAGTTTCTTTTCTAATTTCTGAGGCAATACATCCAACACCCAAAGGTAAAAGAGGAAAGGTGCATTTTAGCTCATGGTCTATAAAGGTTTCAGTCCAAAGATAGCTGATTCCATAGCAGAGTGGTATAACAGTCATCACATAGGAGAAATAGTTCAGGGCATGGCAGACAAGGGAGCATGCAAGAAGGAGCAGAAGGGGCAGCAACAACAGCCACAGCAAACCTCCTCCCATCTTTCTCTATGTATTCACTGAACACTACAGATCTACTTATTGTTGCCACCCTTAACCAGGGTAAGCTTTCCGTTATCTATATCCTTAGACCCAGTAATATATCCTAAATATCCTTAATTCCCATGCTTAAGTCTAAGTGTGATATGAGTAATGATATTTCAGGCCTGGCTCCTAAGTTCATTAGGTGCATCATTTTGTGCAAAAAGCATTTAGTTTGTCTCTAAATGTTTCCAAATCCTAATAGGTTCAGTGTTGCTGAAAAGTCCAGTTCCAAAGTCCCCTCTGTGATAGAATGCAAACTCTTACCTGCTAGCTCCCACACAAAGGCGTAGAAAGTTAAATACTTCCAAAGTGCAATGGCACAAGATAAACATTTATATTCCATAAAATATGAGTTATAAGATTGAAAGGAATGGAACCCAACTATAACCAAAATCCAGCAGGGCAAATATGATGTCTTCTAGTTCCAAATCCAGCATCTGAGTAATCTGTGGCAAGATGTGAACTTGAAAGGACTTGGGTGGCTCCACTCTTACAGCATTTTAGGTGATTACATTTCTCACATGTTCTCTCTTGGGCCAGCTTTGCTTACTCCGGGCCGCTCCTAAGAAAATTCACACTCTTGGATTCTCCAACACTCAGGGTCTTGACTGCACCTTCAGCTTTACATTCATAGATTTGCACAGTGCCCTCTCAGGAGCACACTGAGAGGCTTCTTCTGAAATCTGGATAGAAGCTTCTGTGACGCCATCCTCCTGCATTCTTCACACACCTACAACTGGCATCAAGTGGGTGATGCCAAAGTCTTCTGGAAGATAGAGCAGCAGCCAGGCTTCTGTCTCTCTTGCTGTAGGGGTTGAGTGCTGGTATAATGAACTCAGTCTGGAGGAAAAAATTTTCTAAGTTGCTGCCATTCTGGAAGCTGGTGCTCAAATGTCCTCTCAAAGAAAAATCTTTCACCATTTAATTTCAGTGCTGCAAAGTATGGAGTCCTTCTGGGACTTGTGATATCTTCAGCCATCTTTTTAAAATTTTCTTGTTCTTTTAAGCAAGAAATTTCTCCTCTGCTCCATCTTTTCAATCTTCCACTATATTACAGCTTTTTTGAAGGCAAAATTCAGATTTGGCTGGGTCAAGTACACTACATATATATCTCCTAGCACACAGAGAGAATAATCGAGGTGACAGCACAACTGCCCCCTTGTGTGGAAACTGCCTTAATGCCATCTGGAGTTCAGCCCTGGCCACTTGGTTGTCACTCTTTCTCCCTCAGCCAAAACCATACCAACCCTTAGCTGCCCTGCACAACCTCCCTCTTCTCTGCATGCTTTAAACAATCTGAAACTGACCTATATTGTTACTTTCCCTACCATTTGTTTTATAAATGTGTGCATTGCCTATTGGGAGCAGAAGTGTTCCTTGAAACCTCCCCAGAGGTGCGTGTTTACTCGACAACCTCACTCGCTCAGCGACCTCACTCACTCAGTCTTTAGCCAAAACCCTCAATAACCTAGAGATGATGACAATTTCTTTTCCTTTTTCCTTTTTTTTTTTGTTTTCTTTTTTTGGTCAGACTCAAAACATTTTAAATTCTAGTGCTGGGTTCTTTGTTTTAGATTCTTAGTATAAATTGGGTTAAAAGCCCATAATAGTAGACATGTTATCTACTCAACATTAAAATGTCTTGAAATTTCTTCCACCGGATTCACTCCACTTAAACTCGGTCTCAGGAAAAGTCTCTGAACAAAAGCAAAATGCACACAAGTTTTTTTGTAAAAGAACTCACAGGGTCTGAAGTTCAACAGCTAATGCAGTCCTTGTTCCTAACTGAAACTTCCTGACCCTTATCGTTACCAGATCCATTTCCTTTAGCATTCTAATTTTCTGATCTCTGACCAGAATCTCCCACAAGTTCAGATTACATCATGACAGGACTGCTTCTTCAGCATTCATCCCCACGCTCTTCCAAATTCTTCCTGCAAGCTAATTACAAAGGCTCCTGAACTACATGGTCACGTACAATCACTACCTTCTTCTCTGGTACCAAACTCTGTCATTGTTACTTGGTTGCTAAGACAAAAATAGCCAATACTCAAAGATAAAGAAAAAAAAAAAGAGAGATTTATTTCAGCTGATAGTGTGTAGAGGTTTAAGTCCATAGCTGTTGGTTCTAAAGAAAAGTGGCATGGCAGAGTGATATCAGATGAGAAATAGTTCACAACACAGCCAGCAAATAGGAGCAGCAAAGTGTTATTTTTGTCCCTGGATATTTCATCCAGACTACAAGCCTGTCAATTGGTGTCACTCACATCTATGTTGGGAATTCCATTACTCACACCCTCAATTGAAGCATGACACCCTTATTCTGCATTCTCAATCCCTAATCCACCACATTCAAAACTCCATAACTACAACTGCATGAGGTTTTGGGGGAACATCTAGATGCAAGCCATGACACCCATGCTGTGATTTGCAAGTTTTATCTCTTTTATTATCTTCAGTTCATCCAAATTTGCTCTGTAGAATATGTTCCCCTTCCATCCCTTTCTTTCCCCTCCACTCACCTCTTTCTTTCCCCTTCCTTTCCTTTCTCTTCTTTTTTAATTTCTTTTACCTTTAATAAATATAAAGCCTTACTATCACGTTTTTTCTTTTAACCAGTTCTCTGAGGACAGAAACAACATAGAAATCATCTCTGCAAGGAAATTCTCAAACTCAATATTATCAGCATTTTCTTATTCATATGAGTTCTGTAAATCAATATATGAAATTTCACTGTGCTTAAGCCCAGCTGCTTCAGTTTCACTTGCACAAATCCTAATAGATACACTATGCCTTATAGAGCCAGGATCAAACACTGTGATGAGTATATTTTATCTCAAATGAAAATAGAGCCAAAAAAGTTGCTGCATGATACACCCTCTAATTCATTCTTATAAATTATTCCTTATGATTAATGTAGCTAGTAGCAAACATTTTTGATCACAACACAAAAATGCCAGAAAATTATTTTGCTGGATAGTAAAAAGCCCCGGACTTTTATATAGATTGTTATTATAGCCATTACACAGGTTGACAGGCAGAAGCCTTGAAGTTTTGTGATCCTTCAGAGAGCGAACAAGTCAGAAATAAATGAAACTCATCTACCAGAAGCAGGTGATGGTCAGGATTTCTCCTTTTGGAAAGAAAGCAGAGTTTGTCTCTTCCAAGAAATGATTTTCATGACACTTGCTGTAGACATTACTTTCCTCCTGGTCACACATTAATTGACTACCCAGGTGCTCAGACTAAGGAGAGTGAGACCACGTGCTTATTAAGATAGCCTTTAAAGAAAGCACAATGTAATCACAAACAGGATTGCCTTGATAATAATTAATACCTGGGGGCTAGCTTGTAGCCTAAGTCAATAATGGTTATTTTTCTCATCTCAGATCTATAAAATTCTAGACATGATCCTTTCTCCACACACCTTGCCAAAGAAGCTAAAAGCAAAGTCTGTCAAATTCCTGATTCCGTATCTATTGCAGACACAATGCAAGAGATAAAACCTAATGAGTTTCCACAAACAAAACCAATTTGTTAACATTGACTGGTCATTTCAGTGAAAGAATCAGTCAATTTAATCAAATTGGCCAAACTGGCCTTTCGCTGAAGTGACAAATGGATGCAGTCAAAATAATCAAAGTAAGTAAATGGACTGGGTGTGTTCACTTCAATATCCTTATAACAGCTCTGAATCTTAACACATCTGCTTATAAGCACTACTCTCTGCAAAGTGGAGAAATGTTAAAATTGGGGAGCACAAAGTAAGACACCTGTTCACCCCAGTCGGCATAAACAAGCATCAGAATGAGCAAAATAGGTGGACAAATAGAATAAACCCTCCCCCACCTCTTGACTGAAGGCATGCCCAGGAGTCCTACACCAGGTTTTCTCATTGTTGGCATGTGAAGAATCCAGAGGACACATTGCCTCTAGCCACAGTATAATTGGTTATATACATACAGTATAAACATACGTTCACTGGACAGTGGACATGAAAATACTGAATTAGGAAACATACCCATGTGGCTCCACCAGTAGTCTAAGAAGAATAGACAGCAGAGAGGGCTTTCGAAAGCCCGGAACAATCATGGTAATTCGCTTCCCACTGTTGCCCTGCTGGCACAGTTCCTAAGCAGACAGGGAGAGCTGCTGCTTCTCTCAGATAACAAGGTAATTAATGTTAAAAAGGAAGACCATATTGAGGAGGGTCACTTGTAGCATCAGAATTATAAAAAGGTAGAATTAAAAAGCGTATTTCCATTTGCCTCTAACTTATTTTTCCTAAGGCTTATTTTAAGGAGATTTGAAAAGGCAGGAGTAGAGATGCGCATAAACAAAGGCTAATACAGAAAACTGAAATCTTTCCCTCTTATCCTCTTTCCACTATAGATCTTTTCTGAAGTCTCGGTGACATTTTAAACACCCAAATTTAGTTTCATCTACTTTTAAGAAAAAGAATAGAATCAATATTTTTAAAGTAAAAACCAAAGGTAATGAGCCTTTTCACTGAGATAAAGATCCCCCAAGTTGCTCTCCTCATTCTCTACATGGATGCAGATACTCACATAATCACTACCAGCAAATCATATCCAGAGAAATTTCCCATCAAAGATGGTGATGGAACAAAAGACATGTACAGAAAATTGTAAGAGACTTAATTTTCATGTTAACAGGAAAAACTAAGAGAGAATAAATGTCATTTGAAATTCAGGATATTGATTTCAAAATAAATGCCAAATAACTTCTTATAACTAAATATCAAATCAAATGTTATTTATATTATAGGATATTATATCTGGCTGACTTCAACTCATGGTCCCTCTGCCTCAGTCTCCAGACTACCTGCAATTGCAGGTCAGAGCCACCATGCCCAGCTGTAACTAAATTTTAAGTAATAGTAAGAATAATAATCAGAAAACACTGTTTATAACTTCAGATATGATTGTGAATATTGAGGTATTTTTAAAAATATATTTTTGGTACTATGTGCTTATATTCTTTCCCTTTTACACACACACACAAACACACACAGAACTCATAGGCACACACAACTTAATGTGCATATAGACTGAAAACAACAGTTACAGAAAAAGTTAAAATTTTATTTTTTCTATTTATCTTTAATGTCTATTTTTTTCATTGAGTAAGCATGTAGGAATTTTAAATGTAAAAATTAATTGAGCTTATTGATTCTGAGAAAACTATTTTAAATAGAATTGCTAGGTTTTATAAACTTTTTGACGCTGAGGACTGTACTCATGTCTGCAGTCATGGGAGGACGGTTTACTGGCTCTGTGAGCTGCCTGGTAAAATCAGAAATTTGGATTATGAACTCAAAGTGCAGTTGCCTAAAATATACAGTGTTGCCTATTTCCTCAACTCTTAACACATGTGAAATGTGTCTGACACACGGAGCTGGCATTTAGTCATCCTTTATACTTTTGTCATTTGTGCATTCTCAAGCACAGACAGATTACCACAAGTTCATTAGAGCAAATGGAAATAAGGAGTTATTTCCATAAAAATCTCTATCAATGTGGAATTTTTAAAAGCTATCTTTCTCATCTTGATCAAGGTAACTAAAGAAAAATTCACACTTCTCACAACTCCTGAAATGAAGGCTGCCGGAAACATAGAAAAGGCTGATGGTCAGGATTCCTGAACTACAGAAAATCCATACAGAACATTTTCATAAGGGGAAGGTCTGGCTCATTAACCTTTAGGTGAGGCAAGTGAGGGAGATAGCAGAAAAAAGGGACCGGGACATCTCAAGGAAAGAGACAACAAGTCGAGGTAAGATGGGCTGTGACAGGGCCTATTCCTAAAGGAAAGAAAAAAACATGAAAATAGGCTACATTAATGGGAAGTGACAGGAAGAAACTGTTTGGGACTGCAAATGAGCTCAGTGGGAAAAGAAGTGGAACATGCACTGGAGTGAAACCACTGAATTATGGGATTACGCCTCCAGAAGTCTTGGCATAGCAATATTGTCTCCCAGTCGACAGAGCAGGACCAGATTTATTACACATCCTACTGCCTTTTTCATCCTGTCCTCGGAGAAGCAACACAGTCAGTTCCAACTAGAAAATTAACCAACTCTTTTTTTCTCTTCTTCGCTTCTTACATTAGTCAGAAAATGCCCCTGCGAATCTTCCCTCTGTGATTGTGTCCTCATAGATTGGTGACCCATTAGGAATTCCTGGTGAGAAAATGTAAATCTGCACTTTTTTTTTTCCTTTCCATTTAGACTGATGTCCCTTTGAAAGTGCTAATAGACACTCTTCTGTTTAGGTTCCAGTACATTTACCTCTAACTTTTCAATAAAAGGTCTTTGAAAATGAAGATATCTGCAATGTAAATGTTCTGACTTTGTGCCTGCCTTTGAACCCCAGATATTTCTTGTTTTCCTTGTGGGCTCTGTTAACAAACTCTAGGTGAAGAAGGGCCCCACTTCTGAAATCAAGGTCACAAACTGACTGCCCCTTACACAGCATCTATCCTGTTTCTAGGGACAATCCTTTTCTACTTTGAACTGAATATATTTAACACATCTCTAAATACTGTGAAATATTGCAGAGTTATGCAGCTGAGTTTGACAGGAGCACACTGGCTCACACTTCTTGAATGTTGGACAGCAAAAGCTGTGGCCATTCTATACTCTACCCCATGCGGTCTAGCTTTAAAATGAGTAACCAAATAAACACTTAACCTGCTGTGCGCTCAGCCTTTCTGCTTGCACTACTTGCTTAACAACAGATGCATGAAAATAAAACTTTTGACACAGAACAAATTTTTATTCAATTCAAAGTTTATAAAACCTAGCGATTCTATTTAAAATAGTTTTCTCAGAATCAATAAGCTCAATTCAACTTATTAGAACACAGATATGTATGTGTGTGTGTGTGTGTGTGTATGTGTGTATATATATATATATATATATATATATATATATATATATATATATATATGCAAGAAAATTAAAGGTCAATAAACCGGAGAGCTTGTAAAAATCTTAACATACTGTTATCTCTAAGATAAAATAGCTGATTTTAACATGAAAGAGATGAGGCATACCAAAAATGTGTTGCTCTATATGAAATTAAGCCATTTAACCAAATGAAACTCTTCTTTCCCAGAAAAATGAGTGATTTTTTCAGGATTAAGATGCTAATATCTTCATTAATTTTGATGAACAAATCAGGGAAAAGATAGCAAAAATATGGGCTGAAATTTCATCACTTTGTTACCCACCAGATATTGGATGGAGAAAAGCAGGAGTATCTGAAACACAAGTGCACTCACTCAGATTTAAACTCCTTTCCCACACGTTACTCACAGCTTACTACCAATCCGCAAAAGAGAAATGCAGATCCTTGGAAGCTCAATGTCTGTACTCCTCATGGGAAAAGAAACTTTATGACAGAGATGAAAAATTATGCATTCCCCTCAAGGCTTACCTCAACATATGTACTCTGTGGCACTAATTGTACAATTTATGTTTCCTGCCAGATGTAAGAGGACACTTCAGGAAGCTTATGAAGCTTTCACAAGCAGGAACAGAAAGATGGAAGGAAATGACAGTGAGGTGTTTCCTTGCAGAAGAGCAGACTTCAGGACCTAAGAGGGTGATGTGGAAGTGACACAGAAAACACCAGGTAACATTCACACTTATTACTATCACCATCCGCAAGAACAAGTGACAACCACAAAGCTCAAAAGTGAGCACACCTGGGACAGTGCTGCCTGAAGTTGCTCCTGATTTCTTGAAAAACCGGAGACAAATCGTATAGGATGTTTTTAAAAAGGAAGGCATATATTTCTTTCTTTCTCTCTTTTTTTAACCATTTTGGGTCATGTAATTATAGCCTAGTGTGGGATAATCAAATGTCTTAAAAGCAAAATATTGCAACTAATTACCATTTTTTGTAAGCAGAGTTAAGTTGGCTGAAAGGTGAAGAAAGATAAAATTTCAAAGGAAAATAATATATTTAGTCAGGAGAAAACAATTAATGAAGTTTAGAAAATATTTAAAATTTCATTCATTATATTACCTCAGTTCTTCATCTAAAAATTCTCTGTCTATTTTCCATTTTGGTAAATAAGCATCTGCAAAACTCAGAATTCTGTAAAAAATGTTGTTGAGAATGTTTGTGTTATATAGAATCAGAACTTTTATTTCTAAAAACATAGTAAAATGGGAAAATATTTCATATAGATTTTTAAAGCACTTTATACCAAGTCAGATAACAAAAAAGTAATGAGCAGGTGAATAACAAAGTATTGAAATGATATTTTAAATTCAAATACTAAAATTCTGAAAAGGCAAAATATAATTATATATATACATGCATATATTATAAAAATATAATTATAATTTTCAATATGAGCAATGACATATATCATTCCAAAATATATTATTTAATAATTGCTAAGTAAAAAAAATAACTCTTGAGGTTGTGAGAATCAATACTTTAACTAATAAAAGCAATAAGCGGGGAGAAGAAAACTGGTTAAGTTAAAAAGAAACACGAGCCTTTGGTCTCTCATCTGAAATATTTAGAGTCAAGGAGTCTTTTGTATGTATTATGCATCTTCTTCTTCAGCACTCCACAATTTAACACTTTATGTTTATCAATATCCACAAAAAAGTGAGAGAAATAAGCTTACCAGTATTGCTATTGGTGGAGGTCAGGTTTAGCTACAAAATGTGATTTGGTGTCAAACTTAAGTTTAAAAAATCTTGTTTTTGTATTTTGTCATATTTTCAATTGCAGAAAAGTAGTTATGTGGCAGTATTTTCTCTTCACACACAAATAATTTCACTGGAAACAGTCTGTGTCCTGTAGAGGTGATTTGATAACTGATAATCCTGTGGATTCACTCTATGAGTGGATAGGCATTTGTTCACTGGCAGAGAACTTTGCCAACCATTCCTGGGCAAAAATCCATATGTGTCAAAGGATAATGACTGAATTTGAGAAATGTGCAGAGATAGAGATTTACAAATTGTGTTTAAATATAATTTCAGATGACATAAACATTTGAGTGGTCGTTAAGATAATTTAAAATATTTAATCATTTCAGTGTGTTTCTGACAAGTACTCTGAATGTACCCACAGCAGGCAGGTCATCACTGAAATGCTGTGTCCTGCAGGTGGAATCACAGTGGATGATAAAGGATTTTAGTAGGGCTGGATGGAGTCACTAGCAGCAGAGGCTGAACAGTGATCAGAATGCTATGGTCACTAGGTAACTTCTTTTGTAGCTATAGTATTCTTAGGACTGAAACATATAAGCTATTGACTAAACTGATTTGATATGTATGAGTGAAAAAAATACTGGTTATCGATTAGATCAACATAGCCTGAATGCAAACACTGCAAAAAAAAAAAATACTCATGGTTTTTAACTCATTATATTTACTCTATATATTCTGTGTTCTAGCAGCAACTTTTAAAGTGTTGTGTCACTCAGAAAGAACTCAGTGCTATAAGTATATATTTTCTCTCAGGGGTCTAGAATCATTAATTAGGCAACTAGAGTGGATTACTGGATTTTTCTTCTGAAGGAATGATGAATGCTGGGTACCCAGAATACACTGTGGTTTGAATATCAGGTGATGAGTGGTCATTCATGTTTGATCTCTACCTGTCTCTGTTTTCCCATTTCCAGAATGCCAGCTGAAATAGATAGGCACTGTCACTGATAAAATTCAGTATGCTTATTGAAATAATTGTATTCCAAAATTTTTGATTATCAATTATAATAATTTTAAATTACCATTTAAGATGTTATCTTTGAATTTCATGGAATTAATCTTCTATACAGAAGTATACATCATGTATTATTTTACATTATCTGAAGATTGTATGAAATAATGAGATTTATTATATCTAAGTTAATAATCAGATAATATCTAGGTCAATACCAACAGTTTATTTCCTACAATGTGCATATGCATTTTTATTACTAAAGTTATTCCTGATTCTTAACAGTTGTATATGTTACTTAGGACATTTTTAAAGCGTAGAAAGACAAAAATTGAGAATAAATAAACTATACTATTTATGATTTGATCTTTAGCCCCATATCTCAAGATTTAAACAGTTATAATCACATTGGTAAACTTTCAATTTGTTTTTATCAAAATGCTTTATATATAAGCATTCCTATACAAAATTAAAATTTTTCATTTAAATTATTTCATCGTATTAAAATAATCTTTATTTCTCATTTCTGTCTTTTTGACCATTTAGATTAATTTAAACTGAATATGTACATGTGTGTCAATGTGATTTCTCTACATTTTTACAGTTAGAAAATATTAATTTTATTGAAGAAAATAAAATTTTATTAGCTTAATTTTCATTTAATTATTAGTGAGATTGAATATTTCTGGATAGTTATTAACCATTACGAGCAATATATGATCTTGAAACTACAAAGTTAATTGAATTCTGATCATACAAATTGCATGCAAAAATATTTATGTAGATCAACACTTTTGCTTAAACATTTTATTCTTTATAATGTTTTTTCCTCTGCGTTTTATGCAATACCTAAATCTTCAAAGTTGTTTTATTATACCATTTATAATTGGACTCACTTAAGGTGAATCACTTATTTGACACTGAAAATTTTAGAAACTATGTCCATTTTTTATTTGTGACAAAGTACATTTTATTTAGTTCTTATTGAGTCTTGATTTAGGTATAAGATTGTATGCCAGATGCTGCGAGTACAAGTGAATGTGATTCATCCCCTACTTTGAATTAGTTGACCAATTAGTGGAGAACAAAATGTATGTAGAGCCAAGCATAATTAAAATTGTAAGCAGTATATAAAGTTAACACACCATAAAATTTCAAACAGGGTATCAAATTTACTTTGTAGTTTTTTGTTTGTTTGTTTGTTTTTGTTTTTTCCTTTTTTGCTTTCTTAGATGTTAAAGAATTCTACCTGGTTCCTTATGGTGAAATGGATAGGTTGATAAAAAGATTGATTGAAAATGATGCAAAATTACTTCAAAAAATACAGAAGTACAGAAAAAATTCTTTACTATAAGACAAGAATAAGTTCACAATTAGAGTGGCACTGGAATGTACTTTATTATGAATTTTTAGGTTAACTCATAGATTTGATAAGTGAAAACCAGGATGTTTTCTGCAAGTCACACTTCTCTATAAAGTAGCAGATTCTGGATCTTTTCACCCTGCAGGTGTTACAATTAATTAAACCAGTGTTTCTATTTTTCAAGTATTATGGTTGTGGCAGCTAATGGTGATTAGTGTAGATAATATTGTTAGGCTCTCAATTTCCAGCTTAGGGGTATCACTTTCATTCCATAGTGTTGATTGTTTCTTATCGAATTTAGAAAATCAGATTAAATGCTTTTACTGTTTTCTATATTGTCTAACTATGGAAATTTATATGGTAATTTAAAATATGATAAGGCAAATGGCATAAGAATACATAATAAAGCAACTAGAAGCACTAACAGATTGGCCAGAACTCTGCTCTGTGGTTACATTTCCCACCACATTCTAAAGAGAAGGCTCATTGAAAATACTGTCACTTAGCAGTGTTCTCTTTATTTTACTCACTTGACACATACGAAAAGTTTAATTGGAATTTTAAGGAGATAAACAATGAAAATGAAAACTAATATCACACTAAATTTATTATTTATCTAATAAAATACTTTTGGAGTATTGCTGTTATAGTAATATATTATAAGTCACAAAGAAGAATCAGATATTATTCCTACTAAAACCAATCAGGTCCATTGAATCTCTATTTGCAACATACAGTCTAGTTACAGACTGGATAATTGTTAATGTCATAACACTGTAAACTTTCCTAATTAAAGTTCCCATTTTGCAAAAAATGAATTAAAAAGACAAGTAATTTTTTATTTGCCTGGGATTATGATTATATTAAATATTAGAATAATTTTGGACACTGAAAAATTAAAAAAAAATAAAACAGAAAGCCAAACTTTGATTTCTGTTCTCTGTTGTAGGACACTTCTTCTTTTTTTTTTAATTGAAATCTTTATTGGTACATTATATATATACATCATGATTGCATTCAACAATAAGAATTTGTACCAGTGTATGAGTAGGACACTTCTAACATGAGTCTGTGACCCCTCACTTCCTGGTGAACATGCAATTCTCTAATCCCCTTCCACTGCGCATGAGCTGAGCCCAGTGTGCTGTAAGGGATCAATAACAGTGAAAGTAATGAGACATTATTTCAATTATGAGGTAATGAAGGACAATAATTTCCCTTTTAAAAGCACTTTTCTCCTGGAAATTTCTCCCTTTCTTTTGTTTCCATTTAATCATTTTGATGATATTCGAGAGACCCACAGGTCAAGGAAACATAGTATTGAAGTCAGGACTCCATGAGAAACAATATTCATCACACCAGAATAAACATAGAAGTAAGTTTTGCCACTGATAAGCTTTCAGGTAGCTGTATTTGGACCAACATTTTACCTGCAATTTTGTGAGACCTGAACCAACACCTTAACGTCAGTCTTCTAAGAAACTTAAAACACAGAATCTACATCTTGGAAACAACCCAGTGTCCATCAGCTGGAGACTGGATAAAAAAAGCTGTGGTTCTTCTACAGGATGGAGTATTACTCTGCCATAAAAAATGATAAGTTTGAATCATTTATACTTATTTGGACATACCTTGGGATTATCGTCATAAGTGAAATAAATAGGTCACAGATAGGTAAATATCGCGTCTTTTCTCTGGTATGAAAAAATAAAGATGTAAATGAGTCCTAGAATTGTATGTTATATATTGTGAAATACAAAATGCTCAAAGTAAAATAGGGTGAAGGAGGAAAAATAATGATACTATAACAAAAAAGAAAGGCAACAAATTTTATGTATGGGGGTGTGGTAGGGTGGGTAGGGCTATGGGAAAAAATGAGAATTAAGTTGTGTCTTATACTGGTACAAATCCCCATTATGGAGTGTAATCATGATGTGCATATGTAATGTACCAATAAAGATTTCAAAAAAAAAAAAAAAAGAAAGAAAGAAAGAAACAACAACAACAACACAGAATCTAGTGGAACTGTACTCTGGTTTCTGATCCATGTAATCTATAAGATACTAAATATGTGTTTTTTTAAATTTATATGCCTGGGCATAAGTGCTCTGAATTAAATAACTAATATATTTTCCTTTCAGCATTTACATTTGATCTATAAAAGAGAACAAATATATATCCCCTTGACCTCAAATGATCTCTTTAAAGTTTAAAAATGAGTATATATACACAATAATTAAAAATTGCTAACATTTCAAATTCTTTACAAATATCAGGTATTTTTAAAGGATAAACATCTTAAACATAAGCGATTGGTGTCACCAGGCTAGGATTACCACTTAAACTGTGCAGGGTATTTCAGCCACTTCCAGCACAGGGCAAAAATGTATCTCATTTGAAGCTGGCTTTACCTAAACTAGAAGTCATTATGAGTGTCTTATAATTGAGGAACCTGAAGGACAGTAGAAGATACTGACTTTTGCAAAGGTTAGAATAAGATGATTTTGGAAACCATCATCTAGATATGATCCAGAAGGTCATGCTCTCTCTTCCAAGAAATCTGACCTGCCATCCTGCTATTTTTTTTTTTTTCCCTTTCTTTCTGTACTGGAGATTGAACTCAGGACCTTGCAATTACCAGGCAGAAGTGGTGCAACTGAGTTATATCCCTGGCCCTCCCATATTCTTGTTTTAATAAATGTTTAGGTTTTGCAAAAATGAAATGTCTTCCTGTGAGTACTTTGGTGTCTGGGCAGTATCTCTCTAATTCAGTGAGTGAGTGAATCCTCAGCAGCCCTCTCACTGAAGCAATCTTCCTACGGTGGGAGGAGGTATGAGGTGTGTAACTGAGTGACAAGGTGATGATGCGGATGCTTCAGTTTTAGACTAACTTCGTGGTGCAGTTTACTTTCCAAGGCCACTGAGGAGGAAGCACAAGCTACTTCCCAATAAAAATGACTAGGTTTTTCCCAGCTTTTATTTCTCTCCTCTAGGCTGCTTTTACTATTCCACCTCTGAAGGAGTCCCCTCCTTCAGCAAGTATCCTTTATCCTTATCTTTACTGTCTCAGCCTTTAGCTGCAGGAAGCTCAAACTAAGACGATCTTCTGACTTTCTTATTCCCTGCTTTCTCCTTTGTTTGTGTCCATATCCAAATTCCATATGGAGTTATACAAGAACATGTTTCTTCAAAATGTCAGGTTATCATCGTGGAGATTATTGAACTTAACAACATGGCAACAGGAGTACGGGATCTGCCGGTCTGTAGTGTAGTAGTCTGTAGTGTAGTCTGGTGTGTAGTTCTGTGGACAGTCTCCTTAAAAGTTTTATTTCACGGTTTTGTGTGCCAAGTCCATGGGTGCTGTATATGTTTATCGAATTGGTAGGTCTATTGTACTTCATCACATTTTCTAAAAAAGCGTTTATAGAACCCGGGATTTAGCTCAGTGGTTCCGGCGCCTGTCGTGAAAGCGCAAGGACCCGGGTTTGTTCCCTTGGGAACCACATAGAATACTGGGTGTGGAGACTCACGCCCACCAGCAATCAGTACCAATACCACAGTGCTGGGCGTGGTGGCTCACGCCTGTAATCCCAGCACTCAGGAGACAGAAGCAGGAGGATTGCTGTGATGTGTTTGAGGCTGAGCTCAGGGCCAGCCTAAACTACAAAGTGAGACCCTGTTAAAAAAAAAAAAAAAAAAAAAAAAAGGTTATAAAGTATTGCAGTTATCAAAAATTTAGATATTGTAGAAATTTTTTGAAAGAATACATAATGTACCCTTAATTGTGCAACTTGAACAAAATAGTTTTATAGTTAATAACGTTTAAGAACCTTTCTATGATCTTATATTTTACTAGTCTAAGACATCATTTCCTAATGGAATTTTTACGTCTTTTCAGTTGCTTCCCTTTGGAGACAGGCATTTTATAAATTTATTGTCTATTCTTCTAAAATGAACTATTATTACACGGTGAGAATTCTATTCTTTGCATCCAGAATGCCTTTGAGGAAGCAGGAAGGCAAAATCTCTACTTTATTTATTTTTTCAAATTTTTACCAGATTCCAATAGACTTCTCAACTCACGCATACTGCAATTCTCCAATGATGGTTCAGCAGAGTTAAGAGCAAATACTCAGTGCCTTCATATTATATCCCACGCGTTGAAGTAATTTTTAATTCCAATAATTACAATTTTATTATCACCAATAAAGCATAATAATCAGTAATTACAATAAAATACTCATAGGATCTCAGAAATGTCTCATGTAATTCAGGTTTCATACAACCAGAAATTTACAATCTTTCTGGGGACTCAAAATTATACCCTTTTACTGCAGTAATCTTTTTTCTTCCCCCATAATTCTTTCCTTTAAACACTTACAGGCATCATCTCCCTAAAGAGAGATGTTACATCGTGAGAGAATATTTAGCACACTTGCAATAAATATTAAGTCTTAGTTCTTCACAATTTACAGTGTTTAATATCATGCCAGTGGTGGTATACAGAAGTTACCCATTATCTGTTTATCTCTTTTGCCCTGGTCAGTGACCCCTGAGACTGCTCTCCAAATGTGTCTCAAGCACATACAAATCTCTAAGATTGCGTCTGGGATCACAGTGCTCTGTGTGACAGACAAGTCTATTAAGTTCTATTTTCTACAGTGACATAATGCAAAAGAGAGCAGAAAAACTTCCTTTTGGAGACAGTTCTGTTCTGATCCAGGGGGTGAGCCTTGTTTCAGACTATGCCAGCTGCCATACTGACAGGTAATTTAAGCAATACCTCAACAGGATATCACTTCTGTTCGTCATGAGAAGTTTCTGAGGGAATTTTGATTGAAGATAGTCAAACACAATATAATATATCAAAACAAAAGTATTAAACATCCGAATAAATATTTACTTGTTCACCTCTCAATATCTTCCTCCACATATCAGAGAAAAATTGAGTTAAGATGTAATAGTTCTCATTTATGATCATTTTTCCAGGAATTCAATCCATTTGGTATAGTTTGGCCTTTCCACATTGTGATCCTGCTATCTAACTCATCAGTCTACAACCTAAAATAATAATTTTGCTCCATTATTAAGTTTCCACCACCTAGAAAGTACTACCTTTAATTCCAAAGAGTTTTGAAGGTTATGTACTCAAACCATTGAGTTTTATTATTTTTAATCTTTGATACTATCCAAAATAATGTTACAATAACTTCCACAGCAGTGTATCTATTCAAATAACTGTTACATTTTGTTCTCTTTGAATAATTTTAGACTTTTCAAGAATATATGCTTAGAGGTATAGGGATACAGAAAACTCATATGTCTAGGATATATAGATTTTCGTTATATTTCAAACAAATTTTGACTAGTTTCCCAAAAAATAAATTAAAAGGAAGAATATCTATGCAATTATTTATATCCCCAAACAAAAATCATAACTTAAAACTATGAAAGCAATATAAACCAATGTATTCAAATCTTTGATTTCATGTTTATTTCCTCTTATAAAACTTGGAAAGAAGCAGAGGATTCTAAAAAGGAAAATAAACTCTAAGAATGAATTCTGGTGATCATATTTTGATTCACATTAAATACTTATGAAAATAACTGAATTGCTTATATCCTAAATATTCCAATAAAAAACTTATTCTATTCATTTTTAATAATTTTACATTTGAATGATTTTCACTTTTGTGCAAAAAATTATTCCTAGTAATAAATTCTATTTCTTGTTTTTAAACATGCTCATTTTGTTTGCACTACTCATGTAATTTTAAAATGATGTATTTGTAAAAACATTATCTTCCACAGTTTTTGGACTAAAATTTAAAGAATAGCACAGAAATACATGTGTGCATACATATTTGGGCTTTTTTGTTGTTGTTGTTATTGTTGTTATTAAAATGAAATATTTCTTTGTGTTGACCATTATGTCCCTTGAGAGAAATGCCTTTTGAATGTGGTGAAATCCTGCTTAATATGTATAAATATTTGTGTTCTTTACATGAAGATAAATCTTTCATAAGACAAGTCCCTATCAATCTTTATTATACAAATATCTAATTTAACCTAAAGGCTACACCTTCCTATAGTATGAACTAAGGATGATAGAGATCGTGCTATGTTGATTTTAATTACACACTCATGTGTATATGAATGTAAAGGAATACTTACATGTCAATATTCATTTACATTAATATTTAAAATATAAAATATGGTGGAATTTATATTGCTATTACTTACAGAATAATTCCAAGATAAAAGTCTATACAGGTCACTACAAATGCAATTTATAAAAATATTTTTTATACAAAGTTTGTTGAATTTACCAATGCAGAACCTAAGGATAAAGAGAAGCAGAGGGTTGATTGTACATCCTTCCCCATGCAAAGATATAGAAGGTTAATTGTATACCTCGGTATGCACATATTTTCATAAGCCTTTCAGTCTAATATTTTAACATTATGTAATCTTTACAAAACAATTTTCTATTAGCTTCAGAAACAACCTTTAGATTTATGTTTTGTTTAATTTTAAATACTTTTATATTCATTAACTTTCATACATTCGCTTTGATAGTAATTCAGACTATTCTTTCTCTTTTTGTACTTACTCAATTTAAGGCATAAAGGCTTATGATTTTTCTTAACTTCACTTTTTTTCCAAAATTAACATGAAACTAATACATACTTTAAAAAATAATGTATTTATTCTGCACCTTCGGACTAAAATCTGATTTTATTACAACTTCATACATGAAAATGACCAGTCCATTCTCTGCTTCTAGAAGTTCAACTTTTTAAGTTTCTATAAAGAAGTGAGATCATACAGTATTTCTCTTTCTGTGCATAGATTTTTTTCAATTAGCATAATATCAGATGTATTTATGTCCTAAACTTATGGTTTTTAATTGTCTTCTATTATGTATACATTTCACAGTTTCTTTGCCATTAATTATTCAGTGAACACTTTTCATATCCTGGTTCTTATGAATAATGCTGTGATGAATCAGAGTTTAGATATCTCTTCAACATCTTGATTTAATTTCACTTAGATATAGCCAGAAGTTGCGTTGGTGGATCTTACAGTAATTCTATTTTAAAATTATAACACACCTCCATACAGTTTCTATAATGATTTAACTAATTTAAATTCCCACTGACAATGAGCGAGGACTCCTTTCGCTCTGTTTCCTGGCCAAGAGTTATTTTCTCTTGTTTTCTGATAATAGCCATTCTACTTGGTTTGAGAGAATATTTCATTATGATTTCCATAATGATTAGTGATACTGGGCATTTGTTCCATACTTCACAATGTGTGTGTCTTGTTTTGATAAATAGGTCCTTTGGTACTTTTCAATCACGTTCTTTGCTTTTATGCTATAGAATTGGTTGATTTCCTTATATTGTACATGTTAGATATCAACCTTTGCTGGAAGTATTTGAGAGTATTTTTTACTATTCTGTAGATTGTCTTTTCAGTTGAATGATGGTTTCTTTTTCTGTATAGAAGCTTTTTAGTGTAATGATAAACTCAGTTATTTTGGCTTTGTTTCTTGGTGCTTAGTGGCTTGCATTAAAAATACTCATTGCTCAAATCAATGTCAACAGTTTTTTGTCTATCCTTTCTTCTAGTAGTTTTGCTCTCCTCTTACATTCCCATCATTAGTCTATTTTGAAATGATTTTTATGAACAATATGAAACAAAGGTCCATATTTATTATGATGCCTATGGACAGTCAGGTTTCCTAAGCTACTTATTCAAGAAACTACACTTTCTTTTTCAACTATAGTGACAACTTTGTCATATAGGTTGGCTGTAAGTTTTTCTGTTGATTCTTAAGGCTAGGAAGACCAGTATCAAAGGATTTACCATTAGAACATTTTGTTCTACCAAGACATAATTGTGTATACAACATGGAGATAGAATATCATGCATACAGAGACATTAGGAGTCATAGAAAGCCAAAAAAGCTAGTCTTTTTTTTTTTTTTCTATCAGTCCATTCTTGATGATTAAACTTCTACCATTATAATGGTGTTAATCCCTTATGAGGGTGGGGCCTTCATGATTTACTTATCTCTGAAATGTCCACTTTACAAAACAAACAGTGACACATTTTACCAGAAGCTTTGGAGAAGATAGTAAAACCATAGAAATTATAATATTCTTTTTGTTTGTTTTTGTTTGTTTGTTTGTTTTTGAGACAGGGTCTTGCTTTGTGGTTCAGGCTGGCCCTGAGCTCACCCTCCAACTCACATCACAGCAATCCTCCTGCCTCTGCCTCCCGAGTGATGGGATTACAGGTGTGAGCCACCATGCCCGGTACTGTGGTATGTGGTACTGGTTGCTGCAAGGCATGAGTCTCCACGCCCAGTATGGTATGTGGTTTATGGGGGATCGAACCTGGGTCCTTGCTCTTGCTTGCAAGACAGGTGCCAGAAACACTGAGCTAAATCCCCAGCCAGAAATTGTAATATTTTTATTATCATTATTTTATAGACAGTTATCTACAAAATTTGACTCCTCAAATCATGGTGCATTGACTAAACCAAGACCGTTTCATTTTGTAAGGTCTATTATTCTAATAGTATTGTAACAATGGTAGTCATTCAGGTAGAAGTTTTCCTTTACAGTTTATAATGCCTCAGCCAACCCCACTGCCAAGGGCTTGCAGTTTATTTGTTCCAAAGGCAGTGGGTTTTACATTTATTATCACAGAGATAATATCTGTGATATTGAATATCACAGAAGATCCTGAAGAGTTTCTACAGACATAATCTCCACTGGTTATATCTCATACTACCACCTAGAAACTACTAGTCTGATTGAGAAATAAATTACCTATTGACAGCATAAATGAAGAGCAAACATGGAGCAGATGGTACACATGTCATGGATGCTGGATGCCATTGATTTAGTCTTTTAGTTTATCTTAGGTTCATAACAGGTTCTAGGATTAATGCTGTTACAAGGAATATCTCATTTAAAGCCACCTGCTCCATCTACCAATAGAGATTTATACTTAATGATTCCACAACCTTTGCTCAAGTGTTAAATTTCTTGGATCTTCTAAAAAATCAAGTTTTGGAGTGGGAGGAATACAAAAAGCTATCCACTAATGTACACCACTGCTACTTAAATATTTTACATTTCTTGTTTACAGAGTACTAGAGGGAAACACAGTTATTATTCTGGGAAGCAGATGAAGCATGTATGAGCAGAGTTTGATTCATCCTTGTTCCCCTGTGACTAAATGCACAGACAGAATAACAGCCTGAGAAAGGAAATGTTAACTAGAGGCTCAGATTAGTAAGGAATCTGTCATTTATATCTTGAGTCCTTGCAAAGAAATGCTAATTTAGGAATAATCTTGATTATCCTGATAACACACCATTGCTTAAGTGAAAGGAACTGCTAGAAAACTTCCAGAATGCCACTTATAATTGAATGTGCATTTGTAATAACACATACATAGACAATTATTAATTTAGTCTTGAAACACTGATAATCCTAAACCAATTATGTAGGCTGAAGTTCCTTTCTTTGTTTTCTTTTGTCAGAGAAAAAATTTCACTTTTCATTGACTCCATATATCTTCAGAAGACATTTGCCAGTGTTTATTAGGTTTTCTCACGCAGCCCCATAAATACTACATCCATTTAGTACTTTTTACTTGCTCCATATGGCTCAGACAGGGAGATTTTTGTTGAAAATTTTCTTATTTCCTAGTACTTTTCATAAGAAAATTGTTTATGTGTCATTCATCAGCTTTATGGTCTTCTTCTCCTCATTTTTAGAAAGTGGAGGCATGTTCAGTATTCAGTCACACGCGGAGCAGACTCATTACAAGATTGTCGATGAGCAATTTACCAGGAAGAAAGTCAAATTAGCGTTACTGGAAAGTTTACTGTGGTGTGTTGCCCTCAGTTAAAGTAGCAAGTAAAATTTCACCCACAACTGGTTACAGAGGGGTAATTAAAACCATTAATCTTTTTATTGATCTTTGACTCTGTTGCCTCCTATATTTAGCAGATAAGATTCATGAGCTACTGGAGTGTGTCCATTGTAACAGATCTTCATCGATAGGTATCCCCTGAAGAGGCCTCCAAGGTAAAAGAGCATTTATCTGATTTATGCCTATTATGTGGTTCATTCAGACTTGAAACAAATAATTGTTATGCTTTATTAAGGAGCAATATTTGCAAACTGCAAAGCAGATAGAAATGATAACATTCTTCCATAACAGACAAAAGTAATGTGCTTAAATGCTTTTTGAATTCTATCAGTTCCATTTATTTTTCTCTTTGTAGAGGATATGTTTTTCCCTGATAGTGTACTAAAATGCTGTAGGGCAATGTGTAATTTTATACTTAGGTACTTTTGTAAAAATGTAAATGTTTGACCCTATTGTCCATAATTATGTCTCTGAAGTGATATTAGTCCATCACAGAGGCATGGCTTGGTTCACAGATCATTGATGCAGTTAGTTTTAACAGATGCTTAGCTGCCATTATAATCCCTCCTATCCATTTGGCTGTCATAAGACCTGCACCCATGTGTCCAAATTAGGCTATTATTTCTACAAGATTTTTTTCTCTTCCATAGTAAACAATTAGTACTCTAGAAGACTGGATCATCAGCTTGTGGACCTTGGGCTATTAGGGAATTTTTTAGATTTTGGCATGTAATAGTTGCTCTGAATATTTGTTGAGGAAAGTGAGTATAAGATTAGCATATATTTCACAAAGAATGCCATTAGAAAGAAGTCAATAAAATCCTGATGATTTCAAATCCTGGTGGCTGATAATTTAGAAATAAATAATAATTTATAATAATAATTATTATTATATAATGTATTATTATGTAATAATTATATAATAATAATTTGGATATATAATGATGGTAAACAGTGACTATAGATTTTCATATTAACCTAAGACTAATCAGTGCCCACATGCAAATAATGCACTGATCAAAATGTAGAATGCAATGGACAATTGCTATTTGAGGATTCTCTGAGTTTATACTTTTTTTAGGTCTGGCGGGAATAACTGTCTGTGCTGTTTAACTGTGAGAGTCCAAGAATCACCTTTCTTTACCTAAAGTGTAAGGATAGGATGAAACAGGCTTATCAGAACAGAGCCCTCTTGAGAAACAAAATCAGCAAAGTGAGCAGACCAGACAGGAATATTCACAGGAGGTGGAAGTGGAGGGTTAGCTCACAGTGATGCAGCAAGATTCTCTAGTATAAAGCAGGGTGAGTCACAGCCTTAATGATAAACAAACTTGCCTTTTTCTTAAGGTTCTTGACACATGAGA
Source organism: Petromus typicus (assembly GCA_004026965.1). Classification (NCBI taxonomy): domain Eukaryota; kingdom Metazoa; phylum Chordata; class Mammalia; order Rodentia; family Petromuridae; genus Petromus; species Petromus typicus. Next base: position 15,165 of record PVIR01006236.1, on the reverse strand, counting down.
ATCTTATTTTTCCTAACTTTATAAGCCAAATCTTTTAGAATTCTAATGACTTAGGTGTCAGCCATCCTATCACTTCATGCTAATTTATTTTCTTCTGAAATTAACAAGATCCCATTTTTGTTGTTGTAATCAATAATCATGACCGATGTACACAGGTACTAGTTGTACTTGCAAATATGCTTGCATATAATATAATAATTCATTTTTGTTGATGGATTTTCTTGGCTAATTAATATTAGTCCTTAAAATACTTCATATTTATTTTTATTTTTTCAGATTAATATCAATGACCTTGCCTATTTCTGAACATCAGATAAGAAAAACTAAAAAAGAATAAATCCAGGAATAAACATTGAAACTACTCATTTTCTGGTCAGTATTTTTAATGTTTTTAGATTTAGAGCTAAGAAGTTCTGCTCTGCAGAAGACAGAAGCTGGACATTTGCTCACTAACATGTTTTTTTAGTCATCATGTGTTTAATACTTGCTAAATAGTTAATAAATATGCAAAAGAAATGAATATAGTATTTTATTTATTTTATATTTATGATAATCACAAGGACTTACCTAATATGACGTCACGTGCATACACATATGTAGATATTTTGCTTCTATTAAACGCAGTCACTTAGTACTCTTTTATTTTCAAAATTTCACCTTTTATTGTCCTCCCAAGACTGGAGGATTGAATCCAAGGGCTTCACATCTGTACTCAGACTCATGAGCTCACTGCCTTCATCTCCCAGCATGTTGAGGGCAGAAATCTGCACCACCACACCTAGAAAAAAATCTTTTATCACTTTTCATTCATCTCCCACCCAGGTGACTGAATTCCTTCAATCGTTCAGGAATGATTTATTAGATAGCTATTATATGTAGAACACTAGGCAATTTTGAAGTAATAAAACTCACATTTGTTTGCTTTTTTGCCTTCTAAGTGACACAACACATACAATGACTAAATCATATGTATGCAATATATTTGTTATAAGGAAAGTGTACCAAAGTGGGTAGAATAAGTGATAAGTGGGGAAAATAATAATAAGAAAAGATTTCTCAGCAAGTTTGATATAAAAGGAAGGAGACATAAGTGGGTAAAGGAATTAGTCACAACTAATATGTATGTGTTGGAGAAGAAGGGAGAGGGAAAAAATATTTTGTAATAATCTCTGTACTGTGGAGTGTTTCCATATATTAACAGAGGACAGGAAACCTCTACTGTTTAGTTCCTGGAGGCTAAAGAAAATGGCAGAAGACAGTGTTGAAGAATAGAGCATAGAGTATATTTAATTATTTTCTGTACATGGTAAGATTTCAGGTCTCTCTTGATTCTTTAAGGAGGTTGAAGTGTTTAAATTCAAGAAGTGACAAAATGTGCTTTTATTAAGCTGGATAGCACATGAGGAATAGAAAATAAAGTTAAATTTGTGATCAAGGTTGCTTTAAAGATGTAAATGATGATATTGATTAGAAGATGACTAAGGTATAAAAATGGACAGAAGTAGATTCAACGTATTTTTTGCATAGGAAACATAAAGATTGATGTTTTGGTAGTTTTGACTTAAAATAAGCAAGGGACAAATAAAACATGAGTTTATATATGAAATACATGTGAATCAAAATATTAAGAGTTTTTCCTAAATTGCATTTCCATTCTGGGACCTTCTATATAATTCCACCCTCTTCCTCTCTCCTTCCCTCCTTCTCTTTCTCTCTCATTATCTCACAAACTTCTGAAAATATAGTAATCTATATGATCTTAAAACTTTAAATGCAAAATACAAAACATTTCTATATAAAAGATGACCATAATATTAAAAACTTATCTAGAATTGTAATAATAAGGTAAACTAAATGAGGCAAAATGGAGAAAATAATTGTCCTATTTATCCTATTTGCCTTTATGCTTATGAAATTCTTAAATTTCCTAAGGAATTTTCTATCCCTGTCACTTGCTCCTTTGAATGTACAAAAGAGGCAGTTATTCACAATGCCCATTCATAAACTTTTAAACAGCTTTTTTATCTTTGAGAAGAATCAATTCAAGTTTGTATTAAATATAATGTTAAAACTACCCTACATTTTTTACAATGTTCCCATATTGACCAGACACTTGTAGACTTAAAAGGACAACATAATTTACCTGATTCATGATTCCAGAAGCTTCAACCCATAGTTGGCTGGTACCAATGTTGTGAGTCTATGGCCAGGCAAAACACTGTGGCAAAGGGCATGGTGAGAGAAGGCTGCTTACTTCTGGGCAAGCAGCAAAGCAGAGCTCAGCCGCATAGCACCCAGGAGAGATGCTGGGCGGATGGTTCATGATACTGTACTTAAAATACTCTGAAACTTCATTTCATTAGTGTATTATTTTTCAACCCATTATAAGGAGAATACAGATATATCATGTACAAGTTCACAGTCCTGATGATGAATATGATAATGATGTCTATCTACACTAAAATAAACTGAGTAAAGGAAAACAACAACAAAAGCAAATATAAATGCTCTGCAGGGTTGAATTTTTCTTTTTCATACTGTGGCTCCCACTTTAAAAAATTGTATAGTAGGGGGCCAGGGATTTAGCTGTTTCCAGCGCCTGTCTTACAAGTGTAAGGGCTTGGGTTTGATCCCAATCCCCGGTAACTACATACCATACTGGGTGTGGAGACTCATGCTCAGCAGCAATCAGCACCACATACCACAGTGCCAGGCATGGTGGCTCACACCTGTAATCCCAGCACTCGGGAGGCAGAGGCAGAAGGATTGCTGTGATGTGTGTTTGAGGCTGAGCTGAGGGCCAGCCTGAACTACAAAGTGTGACACTGTTAAAAAAAAAAAAAAAAAAAAAAAGAATTATAGCAGGTAGCTCAATGAATGCCAGACCTGGTATTTTAAAGAAAAGATAACTAATATTACAAAATATTTGAATAAATAAGTTTCTAATACTCAAAGTAATGATTTAAAAAGAGTTAATGCATCTAAAAAACTACAGGTTGGGCATATTGGCTTACACTTGTAATTCCAGCACTCAGGAGGTAGAGACATGAGGATTACTGAGTTTGAGGTTAGCCTGGGCTACATAATGAATGTAGGGTCAGCTTATAGTACAAAAACAGACTCTGTCCCAAAAAATTAAAACAAAAAAACCTAAATACTGGAAAAGTTATATTCACCTAGTTAATTTTTTAAATGATGCAGATGAAATTAATAAAAATAGCTGTACATAAAACCTTTTAAACCCATGTATAATTTTTCTTTACAGAAGCTTAGAGTTTCAAAAAAAGGGAGTGGGTATTTGAGAAAGCTTTGGGTCTGGGAAAATATATTACAAAACTTATGTATTATGTGTGAGGCTTGGTTTGAACTCCAGCAAAACACACACACACACACACACACACACACACACACACACACACATACACACACACACACACACACACACACACCTGCACATACACAAACCTCGGCATTAAGACTCATTCACAAGTAGCTAAACTAAAACAGTGAATTTATCATTTTTTGGGTCACATGATTGGTTACAAAGATATCAATTGATCATTTCAGACTCAATTAGGTTCAATAACTTTTTCTGCTATATAAGTAGCAAATGCAGCAAATTTAAACGTCACACCAGAGAAAGGGATGAGCATGGAGAGACAGAATAATACAAGAAATCTTGAAAAATAGATTGAAAAGATAATAAAACTAACCAAAAATATTGTGAGTAAGCAAACATTAAAGGAATTTTTAAAATGTTTGCAGCAAGAGGTTTATAGCAACCAATATTTTGGTGTGTAGGTAAAAACAAGATAACCCTTCTAGTTAGTAACCCTTTTACTTTGAACAAATCATTTAAATTCTGGAAATTAAAGATAGAGAATTTTGGTGAAATAATCATAACAACAAAATAATCATAACATAATAGAATTTATACTGAACTTATTCGACTTAATTCCCGTCTTAATTATGTTACTCATCGCTAAGACAAAATACTCAAGATCTAAAGTTAAAGGGGGAAAAGTTTATTTTTACTCAGAGTTTGTAGAGGATTCAATACATAATCTACAGGCTGTAAGACAGAGTGGCATTTCTGAGGAACATCACAGAAAAAAAGGTAGTTCATGGCAGGCAGAAGGGAGCAACCTTAGCAAGGAGCAAGTAGCAAAGCAGCCCTCTTTCTGACCATTTGATTCTATACTTGTTGCCCACTCTCAGGTCAGGTAGCATTCACACCAGGGTGGGCCTTGCCCGCGTCTCCACCCTGAAATATGACAAATCAATCAAGCAACTAATTTAGTAATCACATACCCATGTTTCCAGTATCACACTCAACTGCAACCTCACCCACTCTAGATCCAGATGCCTCTGAAGCTTTAAACACCCCCCATAACACTTCCCCCAAATCAAATAAATTTTAAGATTGATTTATGCTACTATTGAAGACAGTGACATGAGCAAAGTAAAAGGGGCTTTACTTTTGCTTTCTTATATATTTCTTTCAAGAGACAGAGTTTATAAATTATATGTATGTATATATATATATATATATATATATATATATATATATATATACATATATATAAAACAAACACGAGGATTTAAATGATATTTCAGTGTTAATCAGAACCACAATTTTTAAGTGCTGGCAAGGTAAGTTTTTTTTTAGGTTTTTTTTTTTTTTTTTTTTTTTTTTTTTTTTTTTTTTTTTTTTTTTTTTTTTTTTGAGACAGGATCTAGCTTTGTAGTTCAGGCTGGTCCCGAGTTCAGCCTCAAACTCACATCACAGCAATCCTCCTGCCTCTGCCTCCCAAGTGCTGGGATTACAGGCATGAGCCATCACGCCTGGCACTGTGGTCTGTGGTACTGGTTGCTGCTGGGCGTGAGTCTCCACGCCCAGTATTGTATGTGGTTACTGGGCCCGGGTCCTTGCTCTTGGAGACAGGTGCCAGAACCACTGAGCTAAATCCCCGGCTCTGGCAAGGTAAGTTTTAAGAATGATTAATTCTTCATGGGAATAAACTGTCTATAATGAAGTAGTTTAGGTTTGAAGAACATCATCACAAGGAAATAAGGAAGTACTTAGTTTTTAAATTCATTAAATTTTGGTATGTAGGTAAAAACAAGATAACCCTTCTAGTTAGTAGCCATTTTAAATGGCTAAATTTAGTTTTTAAATTCATCTGACAAATTATAAAGACTGCCGTAGGCAGAGTTATAAAAATCATCCTTCCAAGATGCTTATCTTTGGGCAGTAAGTCAAATACCAACATAGGTGCAACAAGAAAGAGACTTTGTAAATGATATAAGATATTAACCAACTGACTCAAAATAGAAAAAGCATTCTGTATGGTCCAACTGGGTATAGTCTTGTACCTTAAAGCAGGGAAAATTATCAACTTTAGTCAGGTATATATAGAAGAAGACAGAGACAGAAGAGATGAGTTATCAAGGGAGAAAGAGCCAAGTCCCACAAATAGACTTGAAGATGAGGGACAGAAACAATGAGCCCAGGAGTAGGAAAAGTTTCTGTAAGAATGGGTCCTGGGTAGCAGCCAAGAAGGTACAGGAAAACTCAATCTTACAACTATGTGTAAACAAATTTTTATTGAAACACAAATAGAATCACTTTGACCACTCACAACTTCCTGAAAGAGTGAGTCCTGTACATAGTTTGAGTTTGGCCTGGTAAAAACTAAAAGAAATCAAACTATATTAATTCATTGACTTTCTGATCTATATAATGTGAAATGACAAATGTGTGTTAGTTTAAGCTTCTAGATTTGTGGTTATCTGTTTTGTACCAAAAGGACACTAAGACAATTGCAAAGATCAATACTATGCTTTCAGTCATTCTGGAGATGAGAGCCATGGTCAAGTTGTGGACTTTTAGAAGTGGAAAGAGATGAAATTATTTTGAATGCTTGAAGAACTGGGTTTTCTCTTTAGAGATTATGTGCTAAACTAATATATAGTCAAAAAAAATACACACAGATACATGAGCAGAGCCTGTGATATTGAACTTAATAAAGAAAACAAATATTTGAGAGACAGTCACTGACGATGCAACAAACGCAATATATGACAAGAAGTCATTGTTTTTACACCACAATTTTGAACTAGTTGCAAACAATATAAATTTGTATCCATATGTGGAGGTTGATGCCTATCAGCTAGTGCATGAAGCTGGAACATCGCAGGTGCTTTTTAATGCCTGTAAACATTGTTTTCTGACAAAGTGCTCTGGTAATACACTAGAGAAAGTGCTTTTTCTATAAGCATTACAGTTGTCAGAGACTGGGCATCAAGTGATAATTGCTCATTTCCCATCTGATATTTTCTGTCTTGTTAGAAGAATACAATTTTAATTTCTGTAAGGTCAAATTGGTCTTGGTGTAAAACTGTATTACCTTTCTAATCATAATGTGGCTGAAATGCCTTAATAATCAGTTTTTCTTCCCTAACCCTGAACAACTGAATTTTCATTTCATTAATTTTTCCTCCCTATTACTAAAAATATTTATTTTGGTTATAATGGTAATCTAATTTACCAATTTGCATGCTCTGCATTACAGTTATTTTTACACACATCTTAGCCTCCCAAGTAAACTTAAATCCTTTTGAGGTTAAGTTTTTGTGTGCTATCTTTTTTATAGCCTTCATTATACTGAATACAAAATGTTTGTTTTGATTATGAACCACAGAAATTCCTGGTGAAGTTTTCTAGAATTTTCCAATAATCAATTGGAAGGAATCTTACTGTGTTATATTCTTCTCTAAGATATCTTGGAAATAGATGAGGTACGTTTAACTAAAAAGAATAATTAAAATTCAGAAATATAACCTTAAGCATGCACAGTGAGAAGTCCTGGTTACTCCTACGTATCTGATCTGTACATAAAACATAAACAAGTTCATGATTCCAGCGATTAGTTTCATTGAAATCCCAAAGTCTACTAAATATATCCTTCTATGTAAGGATTCTACTTTCATTTGGAAAAGCCAGTCTCCTACTACAATGCATGTTCTTTGATTACATAATATTATTTCTAAAATTTATGGGCCATCCTGTGATCATGAGTTGTTTATCTGACCTTTTGAGATACATAGGTTCTGAATAAGAGACTCTTGCTAATTGATTAAGAAATATAAATGAAAAATTAATTGCTTACCATGCAACACTCTTTCTTTCCTGTAAGTGATCTCTATTTCCTTTTGGAGTCAATTTCATTTGTGATAGGTGCTATAGTTGACATCTGCACTGTGGGGCAATGAAGATCACATGCTCCAGAGAAATATGAGTTCTAATCCCCACTCCATCTTCTGATGAGCTGTGTGAGTCTTTGCTTAATCAGTCATTCAAGGTTTTCTATTTAATGCTTTGTATAAAAAGTTATAGTTAAATAAATTTTAATTTCAAATATTATAAAAAATTAGAAGAGAAGGGAAAAAGTAGAAATCTCCTCAGCCTGTTGTGTAGGAACTGTAGAAAATTCCCTGGATTGCTCTGAGTGACTTCCTGGTCCCACGAGAGCAAGGCATGAATTCCTACAGTGAAAGGATGTTGGGAGCTCTGTGATATTAACTTTATTCTGTGTAATCATGATAGAAAGGATAAATACCAAATCCATTCACAATGTATATATCTCTAGTGCTTTTATTACATCTAATTATGTGCTGATTACAAAAGTATATATTCTATTATACCTGCTCTTTCCAATATGGAGTATGTCCTATCATCATCTCAGCCAGATGCTAAAGTAAAAATGTAAAATCGGATACTTTCTACACTATGAAAAACAAAACAAAACAAAACAAAATAATCCCTTACCATTCTGGACACTGAAAAATCCAAGAGCAATGTGCTCATAGGTTCATTGTCTCATCAGATCCTGTTTTCTCATTCACAGACGGCATCTCCATGCCGTATCTTCATACAGTAAATGGAATAATGAAGCTCTACAGGACTTCTTTAATCAGGGGACTACTCTTATTCATTAGAACTCCACCCTTATGAACTAATGGCTTCAGCACATCCTTTCTTTAAGAAGCATCAGCTTCCTGTTTAAGATTTTATGAATCTGGAAGCAACAGAAACTTTTAGGCACCAGCATTCTGTCTCTATTCTTCAAAACGTATATCCTTTTTTGCTGAGAAATACATCCATATCAGTGCTGGACCCCAAATTCTTAAGTTGTTTTTGTATCATTTTGAAAGTTTAAAATCTACATCCTATCAAATATCATCTGAATCAGATATAGGTCAGACACATCGTTATTCAGTTTAAGGTATCGTACTATACAACCATAACCTGTAAAATCAAAGATGTGGTGCATTCCAAAAATAAAAAGGTAGAACAAACATAAAACACTAAATATCCCATTTTGAAAGTGAAAGTTAATGATGGGGAAGAATGAAGATTTGCCAGGTCCTTAGTAGTTCTGAAATTCAATAGGGAAGGAACATTAAATTTGACATGCTGAAAATAATGTTTGAGTTGAAGTTTTATCTTCTGTATATACCAAGTACAATTAAGCCCCGAAGACCCTGCGTGGCCCCCTTCCCGTGACATTACTGTGCACCACTCACACAACAGGTTGTGGTCATTGTTGCCTCTGCTCTCACAGACTGGAATTGAATTTTAGTCGTTCTACCTGCCTGAGGTCACTCGAATAATCTGATGTCTATGATCTTATGAGCCTTTGCTCATGTGAACTATGCTGCAGTCCTCTGTTTGGGTCCTATGTCCAAGGTTTCTGGTGGCTCTAGCTATGACTTACATATCTTTATACCTAGTTACATGGGAAGATCTCTAAGCCATGTTGCCAAATGCACGCTAATGGCTTCCTTAAAATTATTCCCACCTTGGGCTGGGGATTTAGCTCAGTGGTTCCAGCACCTGTCTTGAAAGTTCAGGGACCCGGGTTTGATCTCCAGTAGCCACATACAATACGGAGTGTGAAGACTCACTCCCAACAGAAATCAGTACCATATACCACAGTGCCGGGCATGGTGGCTCGAGAGGCAGAGGCAGGAGGATTGCTGTCATCTGAGTTGGAGGCTGAGCTCAGGGTCAGCCTGAACCACAAAGTGAGACCTTGTCTACAAAAAAAAAAAAAAAAAAAAAAATCCCACCTTGACCCCCATCCCTCTGGCCTATTAAAGAAGCGAGAAGCCTTTCAACCTCTGACATGTCCGCAAAGTTATTCTTCCACTGTCTGAATGACTTGCACCTGGTAGATCTACACTTATTCCTGGGCTCACTCTTTGCATTCGTTCAGTGCCTGCTTTTTCATTTGGTAAAATATGTGTTACACATGTTACATACTTTTAAAAATTGATACAGAGATTTTCAAATCTTTAAGTTCTGACTCAATCTTGACTAAAAAGTTGTTTTTTATGTTTCCATTTCCCTTCTACTTTGACGTTCAAGAGAAGCCAAAAGGCACCTTCAATGTTGATTTTACTCTACTTCATTTCTCTTCCAATATTGTATTTCATTTCATCTCCCTCAAGTTCTTCCATACAACACTAGGACACAATCACAGTTTAGCCAGACTCTTCAGCACTTTACAGCAGAATCACATTTCCTCCAATAATGTGTTCCTCACTTTGGTCTAGAACTGCATCAAAATTCTTTTTATCATTCATATTTCTGTTCCCTACTTAGATATTCTCTAGAATTGAGGTTTTCTCTCAGTTCTGTTCTTGTGAGTTCTTACCAGAACTGTGGCATCATTTCTTAAGGCCTACTTCCCTTCTAATTGTAGTCCACATCTGTATTTTAAATTGTAACAGCAAACCCATTTCTGACCGCAAATTTTATTATGGGCTATGGCAGGTTTTTTTTTTTTTTTTTTTTTTTTTTTTTTTTTTTTTTTTTTTTTTTTTTTTTTTTTTTTTTTTTTTTTTTTTTTTTTTTTTTTTTTTTTTTTTTTTTTTTTTTTTTTTTTTTTTTTTTTTTTTTTTTTTTTTTTTTTTTTTTTTTTTTTTTTTTTTTTTTTTTTTTTTT
>PVIR01006235.1:0-67261 GCA_004026965.1 Petromus typicus | reverse complement strand
TTATAATAAAAGGAAATTCAGTACATGATGAAATAATATTTTAAGTTGGAGATAAAAGAATGGATTGTTCATTAAAAGAACTGATATTATTAAATTCAGGTTGTCATAAAGATGACATTTTAATTGGAAAGAAAAGGATGAGTTTTTTAGAAAAATGTACCAAGATTGTTAATTCACAATTAAATATTTCAAATTTTCTGAGCACAGCGCACACTCTTATGTGTGTGTGTGCACATGTGTATGCATGTGTTAGAGGTTCAACCCAGGGCCATCACAATGAGCTGTATTATCCATCCCTTTTTAAGTTTTTTCCTTTCCTTCCTTTCTTCTATTCTGAGATAGAGTCTCATGCAGTCACTAAATGTAGTACTGAGTCATTAAGTTGTCCACACTACGCTTAAACTTTAAGCAATTTTTGAGACAGAGATTAGTAGGCAGGAAGTTTCCTGAGGAGTTCACCCTCCAAGAGAAAGGAAGGAAGCAGTAAAGAATTGAGAGGGAAGCTGAACCACAGTTTAGTGTGGGTTGAGGATTTAGCCAACCCTAGGGGCTGAGCTATCTTTACAGCTGCCAGCCCTGCTTGCAGGGTCCATCAGAGGATGTGGGCTCCCAGAGGAGGGACCAAAAACAAAGCCACTGCCTCAGCTGAGAGGTTTCAAATTACAGCATTCATGAAATAAATGCCAAATGTGTCAAAAAACAATGGCAGAAAGATTATATGGGATTGAGTTAAAAATAGAATGTATTAATAATCTTGTAGTAAGAAGGCATTTCAAATAATAGATGAATTTGAGGACCAAAATTGAGAATTTAATGACTTTATTATATATAGTCCAAGGATTGATGAAGAAAAATATATAATGTATTTTAATCGATGTGTGATAGGATGTACCAAAAAATAACTAATTTTGATTCCCAAAGTGTATGTAAAAATTAATGAGGTGGAAGCATCCATAGGCCGCACGACTCTTCTTTTCTATGTTCACGTTAAGCCAGAAACACAGTACACTCATTTTACTCCAAGATGTTAATCAGCACTTCAAACTTCCTTCTCCAGTAAAATTCTTCCTCTTCTCTGCTCCAGGCCTCAGCTGGTGCCCCCAGCTTCACAGAAGGAGAGGTGGTTGGCTTCTGTACACAGCTTTATCACTTCTCACTGCATGCCTTTTTGATGGCTGTGTTTTTTGACCCTGTCTGATGGAAAAGAGAGCTGAGTAGACAGGTGAGGTGCACGAACAGAGCTCTAGAAAACTCGCTTAGCTGGGTGAGAACAGCTGACCTCTTGAGTCTGTGCCTGGCTTGTGTTTGAAGGGGATTCTCTCATGTGAGACACATAATGCATTCATGCCTCCATATTCACGACTCTGGCTCACTGGTGGGTCACTTCTCAGATTCTTGTTCTCATATACTTCCAGGTGGCTTGGGAAACAGTTAAGGAAAATCCCCACATTTCTAGATCTGAGAGGGAAAAGGGTTATTTCCTTTTACAAACTCCTTTTCCAGTCCTTCTGTCACCTTCTAGACATCTTGAGCAAGAGGCAGAGAGTGTACTTTGCCACACCACAACACCATGGAGAAGGTAGCTGATGTGGTGAAGTCCTGAGTTCCTGGGACAAGGACTGGGGAAGGACTAGAATTCATCCTGGGAAGACACTCTCCTAACACATCCCTTAACTTTCACAGTCTGTGGTTCCAACCTCTGGGGAGGAGACTGCTAATTTATTTCAGGTTCATATATGTTATTTTGAAAATATCCCTTCAAAATATTTATCAGAAAAGCAGTTAATACCTGAATATATATTTTTAAAAAGCTTCTACATACCAACTAGAAAAGAAATAGACCAGTGAAGCTATGTGTGCATAGAACATACAGTCAGTTCAGGGAAGACAAATACTAATGGGCCCTTAACAAAGAAAAGGTTCTTAAAGACATTGATGGACTAAATAGGCACCTGAATTGTCAAAATTAAAGAGATTCAGGGGCCAGGGATATAGCTCAGTGGTTCTGGTGTCTGCCTTACAAGCTCAGAGTCCCAAATTTGATCCCTGGTTACCACATACCACAGTGCAGGGCATGGTGGCTCACACCTATAATCCCAGCATGCAGAGGGCAGAGGCAGGAGGATTGCTATGAGTTTGAGTCTTGCCTGGGTTATACAGTGAGCTCAGGGCCAGCCTGAACTCCAATGTGAGACCCTGTCTCAAAAAGAAAAAAATGGAGATTTAAAGTATGTAGTTCAGAAAAGACATGAGGACATACATATTCTTATTCCGTGCAGTGTGAAGTGAATTGTTAATTTGAAAAGAACTACCAGAATACTGGAGAGTCATTTGACTCCGAACTTACAATGTTCAGTCCTCATATCTTTCAATCCACTTCCAGTGAGGACATTTCTTTCCAACAATGAGTGAAAGTACATTGTCATAGATAAGAACAATGTGCAATTAATATAGACATATGTTTGTGACATCTGATTTGTGACTAGCAAAGTCATATTGGCAGCATCTCTCTTATTTGATATTCTGCAGGAACATGTTCCTTTAATACTTGTGCACACCATGTAATTTTATGAGGTCATTCCTACTTGTTATTGGTTTCCAATAATCAGCTCAACAAATGCAACAATCGTTTCAAAGACAAAAAGTGACTTCAGCAACACTCTCTTTTCTGTCTTTTTTGGATGCTACTACCTTCATAAAAAACCAATAACAAATATTGGACAAGCATTTTATTATAGAGGAAAAAGACAATATGGCAGAATCAGAAGGGCAAGACAGTCCTTACAGGCCTGGTTTCCCAGCCTCACCAGGCCATTTTCTGTCTTCTTTGGATTACACCTACCAGACACCATACTAACTTCATGAGTACAGTGGTTTCAGTGGCCCTGAACTGAGAACTATTTTACTTCCACAGCCAGTTTACTATACTGTCATCATCATTTGCTTCTGCATGTGTCTGTCTACTCTTCCCATTTGTCTTCTTTCAGACCAGTCCTTTTAAAAGAGTTGGCATCAACAGCCTAGTCCCTTTGCAAACTGTGATGCTGATGAAATCTGGGTGTTCATATGCCCCAAGATCTATCAACCAGGATGTCTCTTGTTGGTATTTTGGAGTAAGGCTGAAAGACTCGAAAGAGCCTAGGGCTGGTTTCAACAGAGAACACTAAAATGGGGTTGGACAGCTATGTTATACTCTTACATTCAAGAGATGGAAACATTGTGTAGAGAGGAAAAAATTAAAGCAAGGCCCGAGAGAGAAGCTGAGAGTGAGGCAAACAACAGCTCCTTGGATTCATCATGTTTTTCTTTGCACTAGAAGTGATCACTATCAGCAGTGATATTATTCAACACTTTCTGTAAGCTGAGAACGATCCAACTACTTTCCGTAGGATATACTGTCTCTTTCAGTCCCTATAACAGACAGGTGATTAAGGGCTCTCGGCAGCCCAATGTATGAAGGCACAGCTTATCTATTGATTTAATTATAAGAACAGCAATCTGAAGTCAGGCCATATCACTCTAGAGCCTGGATTTGTACTCCTTTCTCCTTTTTTACCTTATAATTTCGATTTTGCTTGCCTCTCCACAAATTCTTACTTTTAAAATTCCCACTTTGTCCTTAATGTTTTCTTCAGATCTATCCCCAAGGATACAGTGAGATTTTATATTATGTTGTGTTTCCTTTATTCCAAATAGTCCCTGATTTATTCTGTAGTCTTCTGACTTTTGTCCCTTGTCTTTTCAGTTATCTACTGTTGCATAATGAGCTAACTTCAAACTTGTGGCTTTATGTCATTACACAACCACTATTTTGTCATCATCATAGATCATGGCATGGTCATAGGTCAGAGAAAATGAGCAGGGCACAGCCGGGATGGTTTGTCTTTGCTCCATGACAGTTGGTGCCTCAGCTCTTGAACAACCAGAGGCTGGAATGATCTGGAGGCTTCTTCATCCATCTGTCTGGTGCCTGTGCTGGGCCAGCTCCAGGGCTGGGCTCAGCTGTAATTATCTGCCACATGCAGCATGCTCAAAAACTACCACAGTACCCTTGAGTTCTTTGAAGAATGTAGACCAATTAAATAGGCTTTTAACCCTTATTTCATGTTGTTGTCCTGGATGAGTTATCCTGTTAGATTTGTAATTTTTCTATTTGAACTTTAGTTTGAAGCAGGTTTCTATTCATTAAAAGGAGAAAGGTTCTAAAATGTATTTCAAAAGTCTACATTTCACTGAAATCTAAGTGTGCTGTGTCGGTAATAAGTGGGTGGGTCTACAGCAAAACTATGGTTTAGGCTGAAGAAAAAACAATGACTATCATTTTTTCCTATCCACATCACCAAATCAGCACCACATGTAATACTTGTAGCTCAGAACTACATAGCCATATAGCAAGCACCATGCACATTGTGAGAAGAGAAACCACTAGTGTCCCACTGTAACAAAAACTAGGAACTTTTTTTTGAGACAGGGTCTGACTTTGTAGTTTAGGCTGATCTTGAACTCAGCTTCAAACTCAGCAATCCTCCTGTCTCTGCCTCCTGAGTGCTGGGATTATAGGTGTGAGCCACCATTCCTGGCACTGTGGAATGCACTACTGATTGCTGATGAGTGTGAGTCACCATGCCTTGCACTGATGTATATGGTTACCAGGATCAAACCCAGCCCTTACACTTGCAAGACAGGTGCTGGAACCACTGAGGTAAATCCCCAGGCCACCAAGAATATTTTTTGAAAGGAAATTTATTGATGCATAATTTACATTTAAGAAATTTGCTTTTGTTTAGGATAGTACCTATGAATGTCAACAAAGTGTAGATAGTTATATGTACATCATCGCCTCCACAATTAAAATGTGGAATAAATTCCACTTCAGATTATTACCTACTGTGCATTTAGAGTCAATTCTTTTCAATCCCAACCCCTGGAACCTGATAACCTCATTTTTCTGGAGTAAAACATTGCACAGCTTTTTAAGTAAGCCATCCTTCACATCATAAGGCAGTGGAGATTCATTCATGTTATCACATTTATCCGTAGCTCATTTTCCTTTATTTCTGAATAGTATTCTATTTTATGACTGCACCAGTTTGTTTTGTCCATTTGCTTACCGAAGGGCATTTGGGCTCATGTCAGAACACAACATTTTTTAAAAATAGCAAAAACAAGTAAACACACATTGGTCATATAGCCTTAAATTTCTTGATTCCCTTTACACTTAAATTTTTTTCTGAATTTCCTATTAGCAAACTGGAGAAACCACCAGTCTGGTGGAGATTGTGTAAGTTTTGGGGGAACAATAATCTCTTTCTAGTCAATCATTTTCCCACTGAATTGCTTCTGGTTTGATAAAATTGCTCCTGTTACTCAACCAACGTGTTTACAAAGTGTTGAAAGAGGATTATATCCTAATGGAGAACAGCTGGTCTTGTAACAATTGGGAGAACTATCCAAGTTCATAAATTTTAAAGATTGGTTCAAGAGTTGGGTCAGCTGTCTGGCTGATTTTACAGCCTTGGGCCCTCAAATAATACTGTTGCTTCTGCTGGGACAGACCTTCTGCAGGATGGGCCATGTACATTCAAGGGCAGTAGGAGGTACTCAAGAGAAAAACTCACAGTTATCTCAGCTCTTTACATTACACAGCTCCCTCCCCGCAGTCATTTAGAATGAGTCACTGCACAGGCTGTGCATGATTTCAATAGATTAAAACTAATTTAAAATCAATTAAAAACAAGCCAGTGTCAGCACTGACTCCAGGACCCCATGCTTTTAAAACAGCTGAGAATAATGCTTCTCTAATTTCCCTGTCAATGCAGCAAGAATTCCTTCTTTTTAAAAGATTTCCCAAATCACTAAGTAATGTCAATGCATACTAATTTTTAAAATTTCAAATCTTTATTGGTGCATTATATATACACATCACCATCCCACTCACCATTGAGAATTTGTACCAGTATATGACACAAATTAGTTCTCATTTTTTCCCATTCTCCTACCCACCCTACAACCCCCCTATATACATAAACTTTGTTTCCTTTTTTATTACTATCACATTTTCCCCTTGTAACTTATCCCTACATCCCATTTCCTTTTGAATACTTTCTATTTCACAACATCTACTATATATTCTAGAACTCATTTGTGTCTTAATTTTCTCATACCAGAGAAAAGATACTATATTTAAACATCTGTGACTTATTTATTTCAGTTATGAGTATGCCCTTAAGGTATTTCCATTTGAGTATAAAAGACTCGGTCTTATCATTTTTTATGGCAGAATAGTATTCCATTCCATAAAAGAACCACATCTTCTTTATCCAGTCTCCAGTTGATGGGCATTTGGGTTGTTTCCATGATTTAGCTATCATAAAGGGAGCTGCTATAAACATGGGTGCCAGTGCATACTAAATGTAAGCCAGATGATACATTTGCCTTTCTCAATAACTTTGCCTTCTTTAAAAAGCAAGACCTGAAAAATTAGAGATGAGCCCCCGAGGCAGGCATTCCATGCTTTAGAGGCAGCCGGGATTTCTAACACAAAGAAAGAAAAAAGGAGGAAAACATTCTCAGTGATTCCTAAGGCTCATGTTACATGGTTTATTTACTTACTTACTTGTAGTTTCTTTCCTTTATGATAAATATTTCCTTATGGGAATTCCCATAAAAAAATGAAACATCAGTCTAGACTCACATCTCCACATCCTGTTTTTCATTGTCTTCTTATGCATATCTCCCCACTACTGCTAAGCTCTGAGGAATTCTCATCAGCCATCTCTTGGTTAGCTACGTAACGGGACACTTCCATAGTTATTCACAGTTCAACCCACCAGGATCCCAAGATCCACACTTATTTGTCCATACTGACCCCTTGTGCACAATGCTGAGAGTAAAAAAAAAAAAAAAGATGTACTGTAATTTCAGTACCTGTTCAATTAGCATGGGTAAATTCATCCACACATAAGCATATGCACATCCTTAAAGATGTACATAATTTATCAAATGTGTATTTACCAAAAACACATTCATTCACGTATAATACATGTAAACTTTGAAAATGCCAGCTGGGTCACAGAATTCCCTGAATGCAGCCCAGTGGCTTCCTGCCCTGTCAGGTCTTGTGGGTCTCTGATCATATCCTGTGCCTTCCTCTGTCACTGCCCTCAAGCTGGCTCCGCGGTCTTCTGATACTTGTTAAATACATCAAACTGACTCCCACACCTTGATCTTTGAGCCCAGAAAGCTCTCTCCTTTTGTGACCAAGACTACATCTCTCTTGTTTTGCCACCTTGGCATGATATGACATAGTTAGAATAACTTTTGTTGGCAAACTTAACAGAAGTACCCAGTCATTCTGACTCTCTTATATTTTACTTTGCTTTTTCACTTTGTTAACAGCCAGCATCTTGCCTTCTTGTTATCAACAAGCAGTAGTGGTTTTCAATGTGAGCTACTATAACTACTGCTATAAGGAATAACTTTGTCTATAATTTCTAGTGAATATGTGCTCACATATTTTTATGGGAAAAGTCAAGAGTCAAACTGTGGGTTAAATAATATATATCCATTTATCTTTAAAAGACTCTGCTGAGCAGCTTTCTAAATTGAGGTGAATTTCTATTTGTTTGTCTCAGAAAACTAATATTGTGTAGAATTTTTATTTTAGCCTTTCTATTTGGTACCATTAGATTATAGTTTCATTTATATTCCCTTAATAACTAGTAATGTTTTGTCTCCAATTATTGTCTGGAAATCAAATAGTGTTTTCATATTTGAAAACTGGCTTATAAGTTATGCTCAGAGTGGTTATGAGATTTACAAATAGGATCATAATAGTACCCATAGCACAAGCAAGGAGACAACTATGTGAAAGGTACATATAAAAAATAAATACAGTGCTGAGCAGAACCTAAAACTTCTATTAAGATTCTGTACTACTATGATTTATAAGTAAAACATAGCCACAAAAGTATGGTGGTAATCTTTGTTATAAAACTTCATTAGATGATGAAATCCAGAGGAACTGTCAAGCAGAAACAAGGAAGAGTGGACGCATTTTGATAAAACTAATAGGAAAACCTGACACCAGAACTGAAATATACTCATCAAAATAATTTCAAGGACTGCACTACTTGCATTTCAAATTATCAGCATAATCCTCACAATTAACATTATATGTATTTTAGGCTTAATTATTGACATCTTATTGAGCAAAATATTTTCATCTTTGGCCTATGAAGTCAAGTTCTCTTCAGATACGTAAAATGCATTTGATTGTAATCAGTGAACTATCTGATGTCCACTTTCATAGATGTCACTGTCAGGTGTTAGTTGAGTCATTATGGGGAATTTTAACTAAACTAAACCAACCAAAAAAATGGTAGATAGAAGTCAACATGGCAAAAAATTAATACCAGACATATGCCTCTGATCACAACTTTAAAAGATTGGTAGGATTTGTTGAAGGTGACAAGGGCATAAGAAGATATTGCAATAATATTAAAAATGTTATAAAGAACTGACAAATATTGATAATACATGATCCCTAAGATTAGAGAATCATGAACTGTAAAATTACAGATGAATTGTAAGTACATAGAGGGACATGGATTGTGACTCATTTGTGGTGGATCTTGGGTTTGGCTCAATGGCCTGTAGAGAACTGTGAAATTATTCTAAGTTGAGAAATGACAAATAACCATATTTTGGGAAGGCAGCTTTACGAATCTTAGGCATCATGGTTCAAGCAATGTTAGAGCCAGAAGTGACAACACCTTCAAGATTTTTCAAGAGAAGAATTAGTATATAATAAGAACTGGACTGTAAGTGATCAAAAAAAAAAAAGGTATTGCTGGAGAGATTATTAACTGGAAATAAGTTTTGGAATAGATTAGATAGAACTTAACCTATTGAATGCAGAGGAATGAACATTGGTCAAAGATAACCTCAAGGATTTCAGGCTGATTCCTGCACTTTCTAGTGCTAGAAAATATTGAAAGAAACTGGAGAGAGACAAAATTTAGAAACAAACATTGAGTTGAATTCAGAATTCTTGACGCTGGTAGTTTAATTCTTTCATATTTATTAATGCAGTACAGATAGTAACTAAAACTAATGGAAAGCCAAAGATGAAAGCAATTTTGATTGTGCCTGAAGCATTTGTAGAGGAAGAGATAAATGAAAGGAGTAAAGCAATAAACAGTTGCACCTGTGGGGTAAATTAATGAGAAAAGTAAGTTTTGAGAACCAGACAATACATTAAGTTTTGGAATGGATGACATAATTTATGATAAATTATTAAATATGTAGGATTTTGTTATGTGTACATATTCTCCTTCTAGGCATTTTCATTCCAATTCAATCCAAATGAGGAATCAGAGACTAATTAAGAGAAATCATAATAATTAACCTATATTCATATTTTTATAATTAGAGAATACACCTTCCAAATGGACTTAATCTTAAGTTATTGTGCTACTACAATGCAAATACACCTTCCAAATGGACTTAAGTTATTTTTATCAATTCTTTTTTCTACTATAATTCATTCATTAAAGATATTTTGTTGTTTAATTTTTACAATATTTTGAGTACTATTCTGGGCAACAGCAGAAGACACACCTAACCCTAAATCTCAATCCTCTCTAAGAACTTCTGAACGGTTATTCAGAAAATGATAGTCACCTCCCCATTCTCAGCATATTTCCTATCAAAGGAAACTAGAGCTAACCTACCTGTGATTATAATAAACAACCTGAACCAAGAACAGCTACTGAGCTAGGCCAAGAGAGACCTATCTCATTGAGATAAGTGATATTCTGGCTTCAGCATAACTTTGCTAACTGTAAAATGCTAAATAAACATTTAATGTGCCTCTTGTAATTCAGTAAATGAAGTCAATGTTTTATGACAGATATTAATCCACATTCATAACTGTTCCAATTTTTCACATCATGAAAGCTTTTGACATTGTAGTTCACTTTCCCAGAAAGGACAGTGAGTCCTTAAAATAATTACCGAGCTAACCTCTGAGTGAACCAGCTCTGCTGTCACTGATAAAATTCGGATGAACTCATCCTATTAATAGATTTTGGCTCATTTCTGCTTATTTTCATCTTTTAAGAATAAGTCTTTTTTTCTTTTTGGTCTACACAGTAAAAACATAAGAGGCATATGTTAAATAAGTTGTACTGATCCTCTCTGAACTAGGAATTCTCTCTTAAAATTTGATTCTGGAATCTCACACAGTTAAGTCATAAAATAGAAGTCATCAGAGACACTCATCATTGTTCGAACTCCCTTACATAATGTTGGCTCACACTGTTCAAGATGGCTTATTTTATCTTAGTCCCAGACAAGTTCCTAGGATTCAAAGTAAATATACACTTTTCCTCAACTTGCCATTAAAGCACAAAATATTTATTACCAACATATTAGTAAATACTTATCTGAAATATCATATTTGGACAAGTATTGATTTTGTCTGAAGTCTGTTTTCTGTGTATTATAAATTTTGCTTGAAAATTCCTTGTTACCATTATTTATTTCTTGCTTCTTTAACACAATTCTTCATTTCAATGAGAAAAATTCTTGCCATAACATCAAGACCCACAGATATTTTACTTTAAATACTAAAATATCCCTGAAAGGAAGTAAAATATTTCAAAATAGCCATCTGGAAGAAATCTGGAATTCAGGAAGATAGTCTCAGCTCGAATGGGCACCATTTCTATGTAGTAAGGTTCTGTTCCATTGTATTTATAGATTTCACAGCTGCCTTAAAAATGTGTTTTTCCTTGGAGAAAACATGAAGAAGCCTAAATATCTAAGGAATTCCTGACATGGTGCATTTTAAACAAAGCTATCAATGGCAAGTAAAAGAAAGAAAAGAAGTGAGTAGACTTTTATTTTTCTCAACAATGACTAGTTTCTCTTGAAAAGGTTCCAATAGAGGAAATCATAAAATAAAATTACAAAATGATAGCATGCTAAAATTAGTTTTCATGGAAACCTTCCTCTCTAGTATGCTCCAGATGAAAGGAATTTGTATCTATAGTTCAATGTTAGTCATACATTCACTACATAATTTTTTCCTTTTCATTATATATACCACAGCCTTCAGATTAAATCTTGAGCGTTTGTATACACTGCACTGCCAAGATTTTATTGTAGTATTGGTTTAATTTTTCAAAATATATAATTAAGATGACTTATCTGCAGTCTTATTCCTAACTGTGCTCTGTAAATTAGACACATACCATGTTTGTATGTAATGGCTACACAAGCCTTGCATCGTCTTCCTGAAAAAATGAATTTGTTTCTCACTCTGCTGAAGGTCAAAGATGATTTTTCACTCTACAATAGTTGAAAGTTCATTTCTCACTTTGTTGAAGCTCTAAATTTATTTCTCACTTTACTGAACACTGAGGGATATAAACAAAGTTCTTTAAAAATAAACGGACAAGAGTGTAGTAGCGCTGAGCGGCACTGTGGTATTTCTTCCACTGATTAACTAATCATGTGCTAGAGATCCAAAACTTTCATGTATTTTTAAAATATCCAAAAAATATTAAGGCACACACATTTTAATGATGTCTTTGGGTTTTAAGAGTAAACTAAAACCATTCTAGTTATGTAAATAATCATGTTGTTTGGTGGAAGGTTTCAGGAAGCCATTCAACAGTTCCTAGCTCCTGTAAGGCCAGCACTTGTCAGGGCTGCCAGGTGCAGGTCCTCAACAAGACAGTAATTTGTGGAAGTGCCCATCACAATATTAGGCCATTGGCTTTCAGGTGAGGGAGAATGTGGGAGTGCCTTACGTGACCTGTACGCTGAGAAATAAAATATCAAATGATGAATTACATCATATTAGAAGGAGACCTTCAGATTTACAGAGACCTTTCAGGTTTGTTTGTCATTGCAAAAAGCAAAGCAGAAAATTCATAAAATAATATAAATAAAGAATTACTTTATGAGGAATGATTTTCTTTTGATGAGGTCTAACACTTTAGAGCAAATAATAAGATTTAAGAATCATGACACTTTCCAGCTTAAGCTGGCTACGTCTGCAGGAAAATTCACTGACAAAATTGTAGCTCCATTTGTTAAAAGCCTTAAAAAGATAACATGGGGTTCCAAAACCTATCTATGTACTTTTATTATTTGAAGATGTATTTTTCATAGAAAATTTCTTAATACTAATGTTTATTTTCATTGGCTTTTTTATTATTTTCTAAGGACTCCAACTTCTACAAAAATTGAGGACATAAATTTATAGTTCTCAGTTGTTAAATTTGAGAAGCCAATCATTACCTTTATTTAAAATAAGATAAGCAAATTGTTTTCCTATATCTGCTAAAGGCCAGGTACTTGATTATAGACATCACTACCAAAATTTTTTCATTAGAAGAAGAAAAGGGATGGTTTACATTACTATGATAGGAATTCCCTGTAAGGTTAGTGTCCTGATTGGATCTAATCAATGTTTTAAGCATAAGTAGTAGCAAAACTTTGCAGGTGGACAAAATATCCACTTTAGATAGTAATTATCTTAGGACAAGGCATACCTCTGCTTGTAAATGTTAAGGCGTCTTTTGCTTACAAGACAAAACCCAGACACCTTACTTAAATATTTCAAACAATTCAGATCACCATTTAAGTAGAGGTTGGAAATCCATCTTGTCAATTTTTCCATACCCCGAACTACTGCTGACGTAAAGTTGGTTATTTTCTCCTACTTTGCCTGATTGTTTTCACCCTCTGTGTTGTCACTCCACTAAATCACCTACTGAAATTCCCTCATGTGTAATTCTTCCTTCAAGGTACTACTTAAATCCTAGTACTGGTAGCACGATTAGACATGGGAGAGCACACCTCTCCACCCCTTTGAGTTTGGGCAGGGTTCCAGGTCTGTGTTCTTTCCACTATTACAATGGAATTTGACCAGAGTGAGCTCTGGAGCATGCCTACCCCTGACTCAGGCTGACATAGCACTCAGCTAATCATCCTGTTCCTCTTACCTAGTGACCCAATGAGAGACACTGGGTGGAGATGGACTTTGCTTAACATCTAAAAGCCTAGTTTATTTGTGCTGCTTTGCTGTTGTTGTTATTGTTGTTGTGTTGTGCCCAGATTTTGAATCCTTCAATGACCACCAGGGAGCAGAGGCCGATGTAAGGCACATGAGGGTCTTTATTTCAAGCTCGAGCAGGGACTCTCCAACCATCATCAACACAGCGGATCAGAATTGAGAGCGCTGAGCTCTAATTTGGCAGGGTTTTTATTGAGGTTACGGTAGAGTTGGGGGAGTGTTCAGCTTGACGGTTTACATTGATTGGTTGACATCAGGCAGGCATTGGGTGTTTAAACCTGATTGGCCAGACCCATCAGGTCAAACCTCTAACAGTTATTTAAACTGTCATCTTAAAGGACATCTTGACCTTGTAATTAGTGGTTGCCTTTTGCTAGGGGGATATTGTTAATTACCCTAGGCAGTGGGTGGCCAAGGTAACTGAGCTCATAACTCCATCATGTGGCCCCTCCTGGATCTGAGCTTGTGGTCTTGAGCTCATGGCCTTGAGTTCATGACCCAGCCACCTGATTTTAAGATGGGACCAGTTCTCTAAAATGGAGTAATTTAGGTCTTTCAACAGCTTATCTCATTGGTTCACTTTGCCCTCGTGTGCCTGGAATTGTAACCTATAACCTGGTATGCAGCCCTTTATGGAACAGATGCTTACATTTAATTACTTTATTCTAAGATGGGGTCAGTTTCTCAAAAATTGGGTCTCTTGGATCTTTGAATTGTTGTTGTTGTTGCAGTTGTTGTTGATGATGTTGTTGTTGAGACAGAATCTCACTTTGTAGTTTATGCTACTCTTGAACTCAGCCTCCAACAGAACAATCCTCCTGCCTCTGTCTCTCAAGTGCTGAGATTACAGGAATGAGCTACCTTGCCCAGCACTGTGGTATGTGGTACTGATTGCTGGTGAGCCTGGCATTGTTGTATGTGGTTACCCGGGATCAAACCTGGGACCTTGCACTTGCAAGGCAAGTGGCAGGACCACTGAGCTAAATCCCTGGCCCTGTGCTGCTTTTCTATTTACCTATTATTGCTGCTCCACCATTTTTCTGTTTTCATTATTTTTCCCCCAGGCACAAACCTCCCCAAGCACTTCTTCCGGTCGTCTTCAATAAATGTAGCTGTTTTTCTATTACTACTGGATGTATGCTTGCAAACTCTTTCTCACTGTATCCAAAAGCCTGAAATCTATCTGTTGGATCCATCCATCCCATGGTCATCTATACCATCCCATGGTCATCTATACCTCTGGGATCACTTCCCAACTCAACTTCTTACATTCAAAGGCTTGTTGAGACAGGGTCTCACTCTGTAGTTTGATGTAAGACCCCAAATGAGAACAGATGAGATACATGTAATCAGTTTTGTGTGAGCCAAGAATCATGTTTGACTATCACAGCATGTATATATAAATGAATAAATTACAACAGAATAGCCTACTAAAATGCAGGTACTCCAGTGTTCTCGCTTCTGATATTTAGGGCTTCTCTGTATCTCACCAATATACTTGGAATAATTTTCTTTGTTCAATAATGTTCCATTTTAGCATATTCTATTGAAACTGAAGCCTATAAAAATGCTTTTAAAATCACCTAGGGACACAGATCAGTTGCCCAGAATGATCTGTGTCCTATGTTCACTCCTTAGCCCTGCAAAAATAAATCAATAAAATGAAAAGTAAGAAAATATAAGAACTGAAAATGTGAAAACTATAATTTCCTCTGCACTGCTCTTGTTTAGGCTTTTTAAAATTTCTGTCTCTGAGGTGGTGGAGATTGAACCAATTGCTCTTTCCCTGCACTACAGACTCAGCCTCTGTTGTCCAGATCTCACAAGTTGAAGGTAGGGTACGATAACTAAGCAAGTGTGACTGATGAGGAGAGAAAGCCACCCACATGACTGAAAGTTTATTTACTTTACATTGCATGCGTTTGGTAATTTTTCTTTTTCAGCCCCTCAACTTCCAGAGAGAAGCAGAAATTTGATTTTATAAGAACAATCTCGGACAACAATTAACATTATATGTATGTGTGGAATAATAATTCTCCCAACTCATGTTAAAATTGAATAAAAAGAAAAAGAAAGACAGTAGCTATTGTAAGGTTGTATATGAGTAAAAACATTTATTGGCCATAGTTAATTGTAACTTACAGGTTCCAGATTACATAACTGATGAAAAATAGCATTTTAGTCCAAGAACTGAAACTTTGCTAGTAGTTTTATCAGAATGCATGACAATGTTAAGAAGTAATACAGTGAATTAAAAAGTCTTTGACGCCCAAGATTACATTTCCAAATTATGTCTATTTGAAGAAAAAAGCTTCCACTTTTGTCAAGTCACTTTTTAATCACCCTGCATTTCACCACAAGCATAGGCATGTTTTTTCTTCATTTTACATCCATTACTATATAAGAATAACAAGTAATGAACAAATATACAAAGTATTGCCAAATGGACCTCTATTAAAATCATCAAGTCAAATTTAAAATATGACTTTGTCTTCAAAAGGGGCAGAGTGATAGTTTATAAAAAGGGCAACAATGGCTAAGTGTGGAGGTACACGCCTATGATCCAGCAATTGGGTACCTGAAACAAGAGATTCACAGGAAGCCTGAGGCAGCTGGGGCTACATAGTAAGTTCAAGGCCAGCCTACCCTATGAAGTAAGACTCTGTCTCAGAAAGAGCAAAACAAACAAATGAACAGTAACGACTACAAAATAGGACAATGGCTTTCTTCCTACTCCTGGAACACCAGGGGTGTGCCTGTCCAGATTTGGATCAGTGCCCTCCCTAGTGGTCAAATATAATCAAATTAAATCAAGTTGTAAAGAAACTATTTTCAAATATTAGTCATTCTTATGCATCATAGACTAATGAAAGAAATTAGTTTAGGAGTGAGCAATGTCTGTAATAGGGCTGGTTTTTTCATTTGTTGCTAGTCCTCTTTTCTAGATGAGTTAAAACAAATTCTCTAAAAGCTGGTGAGTCCCAATCTAGAAGTTGTGTCTTCTGTCTTTGCACTGTGGTGAAGGAGGTACAGGGCCCAAGGAGCAGGCCACATGTGATTTGTTCATCTGGAAAGGCCTGGTGGAGGTTAGAAACATGAACTACCACCCTCACGGCCTATGGAAACGCTTTAGAAAAGAGAAGAAAGCAACCTTAATTTCATCAAATTAGTTTCAATATTCAGCATTTATAGCACATCCTGAAATTTATGAAATGAATAGAAATTCTAGACAAACACTGCCTTTGAAAATATGTGATTTGTTGCATCTTTGTTCTGTGGCCAAATTTATATATTTAGGGAAAAAAACAAACAAGTAAGGAGGATTTCATTCCAGAAATCCTATCTTTGGTTACTTTTCAACTTTTCACTGTGTAAAGTCCGTCATGAAAGAAAAATATCTTCTAGTCATATGGGAGTCTTCAAGGTAATAAAATGATCATGATAACATCTAACTAATCATCACGAAGGACAGTAGCTTATCTCTTTATGTGCTCCATTATTATTGTTTCCGTTATTTATCTGGGAGTTTTCTTTGAAGAGTAATTGACTGAGGAAAAAAACAAAATCCACAAAAGCACTCAAGCTATCCGAGGGCCGGCCAAGAGTTCAACCTCATGCAAGTCGATGAGACTCAAGACAGAAGAAAGAAACAAAATCAAGACTGAAGCAGACGGCACAGAACTGGGATGACACGCTACCTATGTGTCAGTGAGGCCAAGCATGTGGTGGAGACCACAAGCAAGCAGATCCATCGGTATATATTGATCACACAGGCAGGGGGAAGAACAGGGTGGTTGGACTTGTGTGGCATCTGGTGACATTGGCTGACACAGGCACAGTTTGTAGAAAGGAGGATGAGGAACATTTACAGAAGGAGCAGAACTGGCCAAAGGTCACTTACAGTTAACTTGTTAACTGAAAACAGCTAAGGGCTGGGCAGCTTTGAGGAGGGAATGTGGATTGGAGCTGCAGGGTGATCACAGCAGGGGCCCGAAGCTTCACAGATCAGCACTTAAACTCCATAGCAGCTATTGGCACAGAAGCTGTCCTTGCCCCAGGCACCATCTGACTTGCTCCTATGACTCACAAATGCTTTGGTCGAGCCCAGAGTCAGTTATGGGGAGAAAATGACCGTGCCATATTACAGCTTGTTCTGACTTTGATCAGGGTGGTCTGCTACATATATGTTTTAGTAGGTATTATTTACTTTTTGTAAACACCAGCATACTATAGTACATTCTTTCAAACTTGCTAAAAGTGTACAATTTTAAAGCACTCTGGTAACTTATTTAAAGTTAGCATACTTATCAAAGAATAGAAAGAATATCTTCAATAAAGTAGAAATACTTTCATAAGATTTCTCTCCTGGTGCTTTTCTCCCCTTATAGTAGGAAAGCAAGTTACAAAGATGAGGAGCTCATCTAAGATTAAACCATGGAATGGCCACACCCTAGAAAGCCAATCAACAAGACCCTGGATTTTAATTCCATTCCTGGTTTTCAATATATAATATGAATCTTCTATCATGTTCCTCTGAAGCAAATTTTGAAACAAAGGGGCATGTGAAAATGATTTATTAAGATCATTCCAGTAAGGATGATCAGAAACAATAGGATAGTGAAGGGAGCTAAGAAAAAATACATTTTCGATTGGAATCCAAGGAGCATGAGTTACCAGCTCAGGAAAAAGAAAAAGAGACTGGGGCAGCTCCTGCCACAGTCTATCTCCAGGACAGTGGTCCTTTAAAGAAGTCTACCAATTTGCATCATCAAGAATGAAGCATAGAAAAAGCAGAAGGATGGGGTGAAAATTTAATAAAGGTTTTTTGCTCAGGGTTTTTGGTGGAAAGGATGACAGTGACAACCACTATGCATGTAAGGGACCCAATAGTACTTGTCATTGTGCCAATTCATATGTAGTATTTTGTGTTCCTTTAGTCGGTTTTACTGTTTAAATAAGAAATCTGTGTGGCTGTCTGATTACAGAACAGGGAATATGGCCCAGGCTCTGAGACGGCTGGTGTTTGATCACCTGATTAAGACTAATGGGAGAACATGAATGCACTATGCAACAGTAATGCTGTTAACAATGAGCTTTGAGATTTGCTGGGTACACCAAAACAGAGTGAATTTACTATGATTAAGAATCTGTAAAAGGTGAATCCATACATCTTACCACTTTTGCAGTGGCAGGGTTTTTGGTGAGAAGGGCTGACTCTCATGACCCTTTGGTGGCCTAGGTTCACAGGTCTTTGCAGTGCCAGGAAAATCAAAGCACACCATGGATCAACAGAACCAGCAGAACGAAAAAGGACATTTCAAAATATGGGCACATTTTGTAGCAGTGAAAAACACTACTTGAGGAAAACTAGGGTATAAAATACCCTGATATCTACAACCCTTCCAGAAGTGGAAGTCCAAGATTCACAGTTTTGGATTTCCAAAGTCCCCATAGAATGCTCAGGTGTGGGGGAGAAGCATGAAAACACAAGGACAAGACACATCTATCTCATTCCATAATACCTCAGCTGAAAGACACACATGATAGACAGCAATGCATGTATATGAGTACCTGTGAAGGATGCACATTAATGTGTTTATGAATAGCACTGTATCGGGGTGATCAATCCTCCCACCTATCTAGAGAATGGACAGGGAGGGCTAAAAAAAGTGTCCCATAGTGGGCAAGGATAAGACACTCCCAACCTAGCCATTATTTATAAGGTACACACATAAATGTGTGGAGGGAGTATCAGGTGACTTAAGAATCAAAAGGCAGTGGTAATCTTATGTTGATGATGATAGTAAGAAGACCCTTCTAACAATACCAGGTGGGCTAAGACAGCAAGATAATAAAGAATGTGTACCTGCCTGAGATGAAAATTTTCTCTCTCTTTTTAAATTGCTAAGCAATTCTCAAAGAATCAGGGTGTTATCAGTATGTCCTTAAGAATCACAGTGTAGTGATATTATAGATAGAAAAGCTAGTTAGACATATGATAGGTAGGTAAATAGGACCAGCCCTGAAAGAGCTTGTGAGAAAGTAGACCCTTGCCAAAGACAGGCACTGTCAACAAAAACTACACTCCCAGATAACAGTGATTGATAGGCCTCATTCTCCTGCTTGGGATCCAGATCCACCCCCTCCTCAGGAATGCAATGACTGCAAATTCCTTGGGGTATAGGGCCAGGACTTTAATCCATCTTGAAAAGTCTCTGGACTGCAAAAAAACCCTATATACTTGCTATGTGAGTCAATTCCTCATTGGACCCCACCTGATCAGTATTGTTTAAGCAGCTATACTTATTATAATCCCATTGATTGCAGTCTGTCCACTTTTTAAACATCTACCTTAAACCCACTTTACCTCACAGCTTTGTTCCATAAAGCTCTCTTAGAAGTGAGGTGAGAGGGTTACCTACCTTTTGGGTTTCCCCTTCTGCCTCTCTTGGGCAGAAGCTTTCTTCCTCAATAAAATTTTCCTACTCAAACCGCAGCCATTCCTAAAATTCATTCTCCAGTTTTAGAGAATACAAACTTGCATTTCAAGTGAGAAGCAAGGCTTTGCTCCTCGATATCAATGGGACCACCAAAAGGCCTCAATTTGTAAATGGAGGTGCATGGACTTCTGTTTCTACATTACATAGCCAGCTTTTTATAGGAAATTAGGCAGACATCTTGCAGGTAGACAGATGAACCTCGGAAGCAAACAAAGAAGCCAACTTAGATCTTAGCATTGCTGGAGGTAAAAACTACCCTATCCATGTAAGGTAAATAGCTGGGACTGATATTCTAAATAGACATCTACCAGATATTCTAAACAAGGTGCTAGTCTCCCTAAAATAAATAACAATGTTTGATATTCTAAAATAATCACCAACCTCCTGGAGTGGAAGGCTAAGACTTTAACATGGCTCCCCGGAAAAAGTCTAAGTCAAAATTCCGATGCTATTGTTGTGTGACTTGGTTTCTCATTTGTTCCCCATTCAATTATGTAACTTGAGCAATTATACTTGTAATCTCATTGGTTGATCATAATTTTGTCTATCTTGTGTGGTTTTTCATTGTACCAATGTTACGTAAGCTACTGTATTGGCAGTGTTACTGGTTGACTGCGATTTTGTCCCACTTCCGAATTACCTCACCTCATGACTGTTCCATAAACACCCCTCGAAAAAAGCCACTCTGGGTCTCCCATTTTTGGGTCCCCCTCTTGCTTCTCTTAGACAAAAGCTTTCTTTCTTAATAAACTCTTTTGCTACTCTTAACCTCCGGCCTTCATTCCTGAAATTCATTCGATTTCAGAGAATCTGAACTTGGATTCTAGATATCAAACAAGTGGTGAGCTAAGCTCGCTTCCCCTGTATCAAGCTCATGGGTAAGTCACATTGGGTCTTAGACAACTACAGTCATACTCTAACTATAAAATAATTTTCCCTCAAAATTATGTGGAATGCCTCCCGACAGCACTGTCTCTAGCATCTGCCTCATACCAGACACAGTACCAAGTACTGTGAACAGAAAACAAAGCACAAGATGGAATCTTAGTGTTATTTTGATTTGCATGTCCAAAGGTACAGACCATTTTTCATGTATTTTTGGCCATTTGTACTTCTTCTGAGGAGTGTTCACTTGTTTCAATTGCCCATTTTCTTAGGGTCATTTATTTTTGAGGGTCTAATTTTTGGGAGCCCTTTATTTATTATGGATATTAGTCCTCTATCTGAAGAGCAGTTCTCAACATTTTTGTCTTTTTTTTTTTTATCCCCTGCTCTGTAGATTGTCTGTTCAATTTGTTGGTTGTTTCTTTTGCTGCTCTTTGAGACCACAGTGCTAAGTGAATCAGATACACAAGGCTCCCTATCACAGGGTTTCTCTTATATGAGAGACCCAAAGTATAAGTAATTTAATGAGCAAAGTCTGGAATAGATTGTAGGAAACAGGGAGGTAGACCTTTGCTAATGGGAATGAGATTTAGAAAAGAAGGGAGGGGGAGGAGAGGAAAGTTAAAAGGATTACCTTGCTATGTGCACATCTACCAGCTCCTCACGATGAATACTCATTATAATACATAAAATGTACTAACAAAACAACTAAAAAGAAAACAAACATGGCATGGTGGCTGTTCCTGCATGTTATAAGATTTTTAAGATAGGAGCAGCTATAGAAAGAAATAGAATGTATTTTCATTATCAGTGTATTCCTTGTAATGTTGTAACTATAAGAGCATGTTTTCATTATGAGAGTTCAGAGGAAGAATAGAGATATGTGTGTAAGTTACAAAGAATAGCTTTTAGATTTTTTTTTTTTTGAAGTTCTTTAGTTTCAAGATGAATTCATCAGAAGCGAGTCTATCACATATTTGGAAAAGATATCTAAGGTTTTTCAGCTCCTTGCTTTTTCTTTTGATATAGCTCTGATAACTGTGATTTTGCCAAAGTTATAAATGGCCAGCAGGCTCTTTGCTGAAATACGCTTTTCCTTATCATGAGATGCAAGTTTTATAACTTCTGTGCTGGCCAATTTTATAAATGTTGTTTTGAAGCAGCCATCTTGAAGAAAAACTAAAACTTGAGTTTAGGAGTAATACTTGTTTCTCTGAATTTTCATGGGTAGCAACTTTTCTAAATTATATTTTTCACAATTCTTTAAATGAATAATTAAGAGATGATAAAATTAATCCTACATTCAAGCCTAAAAGGATTATTCAATAATTTATTCCCTCTTCCCTGTTAATGATTTGACTTTGAGTGTCACGTAGTAACTACAGAGATAATTGAGCATTTCAGTGGATGATTCAAATGTCTGTGATTCATCCTTAGACCTAAAGAAAAAGAAGTAGAAGCAAAGAAATGAAATAGCAAAGAAGGCAGGAGGGTGTGTGAGAGGGCAGAGGGACAGAAATAGAGAGCAAGAAGGAGAATAAAAATACAATTTAGATACAGAGGTGACTTTATTCTTTGATGATATTAGAAAAAAAATAGTTTTTACTCCCACTCACTAGAGTGACCTTTGAAATATGGATGGGATCCACTATCATTATTTGAAGGGCCTGAGGCATCTCACTTAAAAGCATATGCCTAACACTTTCAGAAAGCATAAGCTATTATAAAAGAATGCAAGTCTTAAAGCAGAATTATTTTTCAACATTCAAAGAATTGATTTCACACACTTACAGATTTGGACATTGTTACAGCCAGTGCCCAGTAATTAATAATCATTTTGACAAAATGATAAAAAGTTAAAATGCCTAATACAGCTAATCAGGGGCAACTTTATACAGTCAGGATGTGCAGCAACCTTTTAGAAACTTGAGCAGGCTACATTTCTAGGAGGGTTTTGAACACTCCCTTTAAAGTATTTCTTTTTTGGTTTTTTTTTAAGATTAGTAAAAGCTGTTAAGAAAGAAAACTTCTGCCTAAGAGGGACAGAAGGAGGACCCAAATTGGGTGCCTGCTTTAAAGTATTTCATGTAAAATTCTTTAAAAATGAATGTGATCATTTTCCAAGATGAAAGCCATTTGCTTTTATGTTTTTTCTTGCACATAAAAACAATATTGAGAATTTAGTCACTACCAAGACTGAACTTTTTAACTGATCAAAAAGACATATCTTCACTATTCAAAGTTTTTAAAAATACATCTTCAGTTGAAAAGACAACATTCCTGGTGTTTCTCTAAAATAGTCAAGTTACTACTTAATTACGGGATGCAAGTTCTGCTGAGGGACCTTAACATGAGCAACCCTTGACTGCGAGAATAGTCAAGTGCTTGCCTTCCTGTGTCAGTCTCTCCCCAGGTAATCACCGAGTGAAGTCAGAATCATAAATGGACAATTTTAAAGAAACTTTAATGTAGTCAATTATTCATTTATATTCTCTTATGGTTTTAAATTCATTTAATTTTACTTATTTTTATGACATTGATTTATACATGGATTCCATTGTTAAATTTCTTTCTTAAATACCAAATAAAGTGCTTTGAATGATCTCTAGTCACTGTCAGTGTATATATCTTTTTTTTTCCTTCAACATTTATAGGTGGACATATATGTATGCACGAGTGTGAATATGATCATACACTCATTAAAAATATAAGTCATAAGTGTCCATATAGTTTGGTCATATATTTTCCTTCTCCATGTATTTCCTGTCTTTGAAATTTAAATGAAGTACTAGTGGACATATAAATAAATATGCTTGTATCTTTACTTGTGCTGTCATGGCTGCCTCAGAATCCATTATCTTGCATGGTCATTTTGACTTTAGGGAGGAGCCAGAAGTCACATGATGCCAGATCCAGTGAGTAAGGTGGATGAAGACGAACTGTGATGTTTTTACAGTGCTGTCTTTTCATTGGATGGTGTTCATAGGCAGCATTCAATGTACTTCTGATCCAATCCCAGAAAGACAATCGTGAAAGAAGTCTTCCAAAAATGCTTTAGAAACTGGCAAGAAGAATGAATAAAAGTGTTGAAAGAGAAGATGAGTATTTTGAGGGGGATCAATGCCAATACGTTATTTAATATAATATTTTTTAAATTTAAAGAGAGGGAATTTTTTTATTTGACTTTTATAGGGATTTTCAGTATGTGAATGGTTTTATATAATCATGTCATTGTTCTGGTCACTTAGGAAAATGTTAGTATTCTTTTCTTGTCAGAACAAAGAGAATCCCCAATTTCTTCTCATTTCTGAGTAGATATTTCATAAAGGAGATTTAATAAGATTTATTAAAGTGTTCTCTTTTGTTTCATTTAACATATTTCAGATTTTTCTAGTATATTATAATATTTTTTCATCTTTTGTGTTTGTGTGGTACTAGGGATTTAACTTAGGACCTTATACTGAACTATATCCATAGTCTTTTCATATATATATATGAATATATATATATGTATGATATATATATACACACACACACACACACACATATATATATATACACACACTATACCCATAGTCTTTTCATATATATATATATTTCATATGTATATACTCAGTCATGGTGTTGCCCAAGTCAGGCTTTAGCTTGTGATAATCCTCACAGCCTCTCAGAGTGCTAGAATTACAGGCACAAACTATCATTTCTAATTTTTTCAAATTTGTCTATTAGTTGTATTTTGTGGAAATATTTTCTTATAGAACTCAACAAGTTATTTACTTCTTGAACATCTATTTAATTTATGTTATTTGTAGTCCTTCCTGTCATGACTTTTAAAGCTGAAATGGGTACTTTTATAATATAAAATTTAAAATAATATGATTTAAGTGTATCTTTTCTGTTGTAGCATTTCCAGATCTTTTCTAAAGCTGTAAACATATTCTCATTTCTGTTTTTAAAACATATCTAGATTTTTATCCATCCAGAATTGATATTTTTAAATGGTGGGTGGGAAATAAGTTTTGAACTTTTGTTTCCCATATGGAAAATCTGTTGTTGTGGTATCCTTTTACTGAATATTCATTTCTCTACTGATAAGAGATGCCACCTATTCATACATGAAATTCTCACAGGTATTCTTGTATTCCTGATTTTTCCAGTTTGCCCCATCTCAGTTTTCAAACTTACACCATGTGTGACCATCAGGAATTTAACTCCTACCAGCAACAATTAATTATGAACTTCTTTCACCTAATAGTGTTTACTGATTATCTACTACATGTCAACAATGCCATTATAAGGCTTGGCAAAGAGCAAACCAACATAGGTCCCTGTCCTTGGATATTATGATCTGCACAAAGGGTGGAGGCAGATAACCACATAGCCAATGGCATGAAATTTTCATCTACAGCACATCATATTTACAATTTTTTAAACTTTTATTATATGATATTAAAGATTATCATTTCATTTTATATTTTTCACTTGGTAGAGTTTGTTTTCTCTGACTCACTTCTAAATTTCACATCCATCAATATGCCAAAATCTACAACTACTGACAAACTATCTAACAAAGTCCTTTCCTCTCAAGAATGTTAAATTTCTCTGAGGAAATTAGAGATAAAACTAAAAGATTTGACACAACTAGGCAATAAGCAATAAAGAGTGAGAATTTTTAAGATCATCCTAGCATTAATTTTCAAATTAGGATGATAAACCATGGCAATTTGAGGGGCCAGTTTGTTGTAATATGGATAAACTGAGCTAGACTCTGATTCTAGAGAATAGGAATAGTCATGTTGTATTTGAGTAGGATAATTTCCAAATTCATTTCATTATTTTTACTGAAATGGAGAAAAGATGGGTCATTGAGGATTGGATGTAATCTATATTGAACTCTGGATGGACTTTAAATAACTAGGAAGACTGGCTGTATGCTGTATACATTAAGGGAAATCAAAAGAAAACTTTTAAACAGAGGAGAACACCATCCATTTGTAGTTCAGTGTGTCATTATCTGGGAAACCCAGAAGAGAGGTCTTTTCCAGACAAAAATCTTCATCACCTGATTTTATTTTCCTCTCCTCCTCGAGGAGCCTGGTAGCTTCTCCTGTGGGCTTTTCCCTTTGTGAGTACTCTTCGGTATTTAGAATACTCCCCAAACACTTTTCTTTTGTAGTTCTTCACCCCCATGGGAAAATGAGATAGCTTCTGCCACATATACAATGAATCTAAGAACCATCCATAAATATTGCTTTATCAAAAGTGATCTTAAACATTCTTCTACTGTGAAATATATTCTCATATAGCACAATTTGCTCAAGGGGGTCAGGAAATAAAAATCTCTAACGTATGTGAAAGGAAGATTTCTAAAGTGTGTAAAAATCTCAGTTTCCAGGGCAGCATAAGAGAAATGATATTCATGTCTCAGGGGAAGCTTTAGCTTCTGTGGTGACTTCCAGTGAGTTGTAACACTGGCATTCCATTCATCTGTGTAATCTCCTTTTCTTCACTGTGGGCTGGTCTTAATGACTTGTGGCCAATGAAAAGTACATGGCAAGGATGATGAGATCTCACTTTCAAGATTACATTGCAAAAGATTTTCTTCATCTCTCTGGCTCCCTCTTGCTCAGAATTACCATGAGCCACTATCATATTATAAACTCTGATACAGGGACACCCACATGAATAGGGACTCAAGGAGAACTCAGTCCATCAGCCAGGGAGGAAATGAGTCCTGTCTACTACCACATTCATAAATTTATCTGTAAAGGAGCTGTAAATTAGCTGCAGTCTAGCTTGACTGTAGCCTCCTGAGAAATACTGAAGCAGAGGATACAGCCAGGTCACAACTAGAGTCTTGACTTGTTGAAATCTTTGAGATAATAAGATATATTATTTTGAACCACTAGATTCTGCTAGTTTGTTTTCTGGCACATACAGTGTAATTAATATATGCCACCTTACAGCAGAACATTCTCTGAGAATTACAATGTTTTGGGATAGAAAGAGATTTTAAAATCAACCCAAATCCATGCCCCACTAAACTAGACCATTAATTTGAGAGCCAAGTCACATTTAAATAGTCTCCATAATGTGAGAATTTTCACAATTAATTTTCAGTTGAGTTTCAAAATGTTCCAAAATGGTCAGTCAATAATGATGAATTTAAACATCTATGATAAATCTTGATTAGTGTTGGCTTTTCAGTTAGGATTAGCATTATATTATTAGTTAAAATGGATGGGAAAGAAAAGGTTGGTTATATCAGAGAAAATCTGATTTCTGGTCTAATGACTCTTTCCATAGTCAAGTTTCCTAAATAAAACACATCATCTCATAAAACTGAAATGGAAAATGTCAACATAATTATGCTCTGAGACTATGATAATGAGTGAAAACTAGATTATCACCATCTTTGTAATGAAGAATTTAAAAAAATAATAAAATATGTTGTGCCGCAAAGTGAGACTGTTTCAAAAAACTAAAATATTTTTTTAAATAAACAAAATAAAATAAAATACATTACATATCTCTTTAGGAAGCAAAATTTCATGGTAATAATCCAGCTCATAAAATTATTTTATGAACTGCTCTTTGTTAATAGCAAGCATGGGACAGCTGCAGAGCATCTTGGAATCCTACTGTATTTCCCAACTGCGTTAGTAACAAATTAAAGTCATACACTCAAATATGATGAAGCAATTCATTCAACAGCAGCTGTGAAAGACTGGTCAGCTCAACACAGACTCTAAAGATAATTTAACTGGCAAGGACCATTGAAATATTGGTACATTTCTGAATGACTTATACTAGCTGCAGCTATTGATAGCTCACCCTGATTCTCATTGGGGTCATCCCTACATTATGAAATCTACTTATTGCAAACACCTGCTGTTCTCTGCCTGTGAGCTTTACTTCTGAGCCATGCAGAGGGAAAACCAGAACTGCTGGAAGGAAGATAATAATCTAGATGCACACTTCAATCAATGTTGGAAAGGAAATTGGAAGATAAAGACATCATCTTCTGTGCAACTCTTAGTTAAACTCTAATGTCTGTTGTACAGTGCCTCCCAGAGCTCCGACACCACATTTAATCAGCATTTGCCCACAGTGGTAGCTACTAGATAATAAAACTTTTATTGCTTGATTTCTCTTTCTTATCTCCCCACTTTACCATCATTCTTTTACTGTAATTATCTGCATGCCGGAGCTCATTCACGTGAACTTCTTGGACTCAAATCTATGTCTCTCAGGTTCTGCTGCAAATAGCATATTTGGGGGTCATATCTGTACTTCAGTTACTGTAAATCTCCTTTTTCTGATATTAATATGGCTGCTTCAGCTTTTTTGTTTAGTATAAGCGCAATATACTTTCATCTTTCTACCACTGTTGTTTTTCATTAAATTTATAATTTATTTCTTTTACAACATATGGTTGAGTATTTTTGAACATAGTACTCTTTAGAATTGAAGTATTTGAATAATTGGAGTTTAATGATTCCTCTTCCACTCATTTTGAGTCTGCCGTCATGCTGAATGTATGTCATTTCCACACATTGATCATGTCAAATTCCTAAGTGGAATCATGATTGGACGTGTCTGTCTTTTCAAAGGGGTAATGCAATTGTCTTCCTTCTTAACATTGCTTCTGACAAGAAATTTGCTATCAGACTTACTTTGGTGCCTCTCTACAGAATGCCTTTTATTCTCTTGTTGCATTTCTTTTATTATTGATTTGAACAATTTGTATTGTATCGAGGTATGCTTTTTCACATGTTTTGTATTTGGTGTTTATTAAACTTTTGAATCTTTAGGGTTTTTTTATTTAGGTGTTTTTGAGACAGGGTCTCGCTTTGTAGTTCAAGCTGGCCCTGAGCTCAGCCTCAAACTCATATCATAGCAATTCTACTGCCTCTGCCTCCCAAGTGCTGGGATTACAGCTGTGAGCCACCACACCCAGCACTGTGGTATGTGGTACTGACTGCTGCTGGGCATGAGTCTCCACCCCCAGTATTGTATGTGGTTACCGAGGATCAAACCCAAGTCCTTGCACTTGCAGGACAGGCACCGGAACCACTGAGCTAAATCCCTGGCCCTTGAATCTTTAGTTTTTAAATGTTCACCAAGGGGAAATGCCAGCTTTTGTTTATTACAAAATTATTCTCCTTTTGGGATGTCTTATATGTTGAATAAGCCATATGACATTGTTCCATAGCTCTTGTCATTTAATTTTGAATAGCTTTGTTGTTTTCTTCATATTGTCTGACAGTTCTGCATATTCAAATGGCCAGTAATCCCATCTGGTGTCTTGTTAAAATTTTGTTTTATTTTGTATTTCTTTTCTTTTCTTTTCTTTTTTTTTTTTTGAGACAGGGTCCCACTTTTGTAGTTGAGGCTGGCGCTGAGCTCACTATGTAGCACAGGCAAGCCTCAAACAGCAATCCTCCTGTCTCTGCCTTCAAGTGCTGGGAATACAGGCATGAGCCACCAAGCCAGCACTGTGGTGTACTAATTGTTGATGAGCCTGAGTCACCACACCTGGCACTGTAGTATGTGGTTACTGGGGAGGGGATTGAATTTGAGACCTTGCCTTTGCAAGGCAGGCATTGGAACCCTTTAACTAAATCCCCAGTCTTAGTTTTCATTTCTTGATACAAAGTATTACTATATCATATGGGCTGGCCTTGAACTTGAGAGTTATTTTATCCTCCCAAGTGCTAGAATTATAGGCATGTACAACCTCGCCCAATCTATCCAGTGAATTTTCCATCTCAGACAGTATAGTTTTAATTTCTAATTTGGGCTTTAAAAATCTTTCACTTTTCTATTTTAAAAGATTACAGGAACTCTCATAATGTATTTGTCTGCTAATCCAAATATGTGTCAGTTCTGCATTATTTTCAACTAATTTATTTTTTCTACCTCTTTTATATGGCTCCTTTTTATGCTATACTGAATGGCTAGCATTGGCTACAAATTATTATTCTGAGTGCTAAATGTTTTCATATTCCCATAAATATACCTCAGTTTTATTCTGGAAGAGATTTAAGTTACTCGGAAATAGTTTGGCTCTTTATAATCTTGTTTTTATAATTAGTTAAGGGGACCTATAGAATATTTAGTTTAGCAACAATAATTTTCAAATATTGAGCCCCATTTCTAATAACTCTCTAGACACTATCTCTTTGGAGGTTTTCCAATCAAGCTAATTGCTGCGATTTTGTACTATTTCTACCCCTGTGTGTATTTCAGGAAATGTTTATTCTAATCTTTTCGAGTAATTTTTTCCCAGATTCACATAACTTCTTTATAAGCATGTGTTGATTAGTGCTCCACTGAATGCTGAAGCAAATACCATTGCACACCACTGGAGTTTGCTTCGTTTTCAGTCCTCTCTTTTCTAAATAGTATCCAGTTTTTTTTACTGAGATTCAGTTTCCTCTTCACACCTCAGATAACCTAATGAAGTCTCTCTGGAATTCCTATTCTTTGTTGCAAGACACATACAAGACTCATACAATTAACTGAGGTCATTATAGAGCTCACATTCTTGCTTTCACATGTTAAGGGATTAATTTTCAATTTTGGATATTTGATGTTCAGTGTCTTAAAAATTATGGTGTATACATTTTGTCCAGTTATTTTATTATTTTAGATGTGCACAAAAATCTTGTTTATGTTATTCCATTATTATTAGAATCATAAGTATCCTTTAATTCTTTATCTTAGGGTTATGTTATAAAGAATTACTTGTGATTCCAAATCACGAGGCGCCAGATGTACAGGCATATATTTGTGAGAATGTTCACCATTGAGAGCTCTTGACAGCCTCTAAGATGTATCTTATCAAGACTGATTCACAGGAAATGTTATTAGCTTAGATTAGGATTATCAAGAAATAGAAAGGCCATATGACCATGTAAAATTTATATCAGGATTTAAGTAAGATAAGAAGACATATATTGCCAATAATCTATTGTCATATTTGCTTGTATTTGTTTTGACAATGGAATACAGACACAGATACACACAGACACATACACATATATTGCATACAGAAAAGACAGATCCAGAAATTTTATTTTAAAAATCTCTTTGAAACTTACAATTCTATTGTTTCCTTATACTCATTTTTTAAATTTATTTTTAATAATTTTATTGGTGAATTTTATATATGCATTATGATCACATGCAACATTGAGAATTTGTACCTGTGCAAGACACATCTCAATTTAATTCTCACCATTTCTCATAGATTGTAGCAGATGCCAGGTAACACTTTTCACTCAGCATCCCAGAAAGTGATATTTATTGCAAACCTTGAAGTGGAGAAAATACTGAAATAGTTTTCTGCCCACTCTGCCTCCATATTGTTAGAAATTAAAATTAATTCATGTAAAACACTTAGTATACAGGTTTACATATAGTAGATGCTTAATAATCAGCAACTTCAGTTTTTAAAATACAAATTTGAAGGGAACAAAATAGTATGAAGAAAGAATAAATTAGAATCAGACAAAGGAAAATAAAAAATAGAAATAAGAACATTATACAACAGTCAGAACAATTACATTTCTGCTGAGATAGAGAAAAATTGGGTAGAAGGCACCGAAATGAAGAGCACAACCATTTTTTCCCTGCCTAAGGTCAAGTTGACAACTTATCCAAAGGTCTTAAGGGTGGTTAACCATCATCTCATTCAACTCTTGAGACAATCTTTATTTTCAAGAGGATTTTATGCTATTAAATCAACAGGTGAAATGCAAAACTGGTTTCAAATGATCAGAAGAAAAGGTCAAAGGAATTATATTTAAAGATAAGTATCTCAGAAGAAATGACAAGTCAGGTTTACAAGACAAATGTTTTCACTACTAGAATCGTTTTCCTGCTTTGATAATTTCAGTTGAGGCTAGTGGCTTTCTTCTGATTTGCTTATGAAGCTTCAAATTAAAAAAACCTTTTGCCTGTTTATCATAATTGAAACAAAAATTAAATATATAAAATACTAAATATAAGTGGAATAGTTGTATTCATTTTCAGACAATTTTATGTTGTAAACATGTACCTGTTAACTATTTTTGCCCTTTAAAATAAATTATTTTCAAATTTGTCACCACCTCATAAAATTTCTCAACAGAGATTTATTATTTTCTTTTGTAATTGATTAGTATTTTTATTTCCAAAGCCAGTGTACGGAGTCAGTCACAACCACAGCTCTTTTGTATTTTTTCTTCACTTCTTTTGTACAGTAGAAATATAAATGCTTCAGGTGGTCGGTTGTTATCTCCTGCTCCCAGGAGACAGGGGTCCTTATGTATTATAAACATTTCATCACAAGCCACAGAAATGTTCATTTTGGAAAGAATTAAGAGTCCACTTGTGCAAGATATTTGGGAAGTTGCAAAAATTATTCTGGAGAAATTACATTTTTCTCTTCCTTCTTATCATTTAATAGCACACTTTGAAGTGCATCCACCCTCTAGGGAGATATGGTCTCTGTCCAATGGTGTGACAGCTAAGAAAGAGCCCCCACCAGCCCTTTCCATCAAGCTCACAACCACTTTTTCTCTAGACCAGTTTTTAATCATATATGTATTTAGTTTTGAATTGAAAAATAAATGGTATCCAGCACCGAATGACTTAGCAAACAAATGATGCGTGGAACTTGCATAGCTATGCACTCTCTTGAATTGTCTCACAAAATTGGCTTAATGAGAGGAAGACAACAATTAACTTTTTCCAATTATCTTTTCCCTAATTCAACATTCAGCTCCTCAGTGTCAAAAAGAGTTTCACAAGTCCTTTAGGGATCAATAATTAAACAGCATGGCTAGAGTTTTAATGATTACACTTTCTCCTTTAAAGGGAATTTTCATATTTCTTTCCATTTCAGAATGTTAGACCAATATACATTATCTCTCTTGTGCTCCAAAATGCTAGAAGAAACTATATACATATTTCAGAAATCTGAAGACTTTAAAGAATGTTTTATTCAGATGATAAGGACTGACCATTCTAAGCCCAAGGTATTTGGGGGATAAGAGCTATAAATCTGACTCTCAAATCTTCCCTTCCACCTGAGGAGCACTGACTAACTTGTATAATATCTGGTTCATTTTCCATCAAATGGAAATAATATTAGCTATTTTTATAGGGCTATGATGACAATCAAAGGCATCAACATATTTAAAATGTCTGATAATAAATATTACTTCATTTTGTTTTTGTGGTAAAGTCTATTTTATGAGCTTGAATTTTTATTAACTATGAAAGGTGCAAGTCAGGGTTGTATCTAGTTTACCTGCTAAAAGTTTTGATTTGCAGTGATGCATGGACCAATTTATTATTATAAGGATGCTGGATCTCTCAGGACAGATTTTTTCTAAGGAATTTTCACAATTCACTTTAGTATTTTTAAACTATAATTCTGAAAACAAGCAATAACTGTCAAGGAATATGGCATACTGGATGATTTATCAAAAGCTTAGTAGATTCTTTGCCTCTGGTAGCCTGTGTAAGTGAAATGCTCTGATTCAATTCTGCTTTTGCGTTAGGCATATAAGAACTACACCTTGGGGCCAGGGAGTAAGCTCAGTGGTTCCAGCGCCTGTCTTGCAAGCGCAAGGACCTGAGTTCAATCCCCAGTAACCACATACCATACTGGGCATGGAGACTCACACCCAGCAGCAACCAGTACCACATACCACAGTGCCAGGCATGGTAGTTCATGCCTGTAATCCCAGCACTCGGGAGGCAGAGGCAGGAGGATTGCTGTGCTGTGAGTTTGAGGCTGAGCTCAGGGCCTGCCTGAACCACAAAGCGAGACCCTGTCTCAAAAAACCTAAAAAAAAAAAAAAAAAAAAGAAAAGAGCAACACCTTATATGTGATATCCCCAATAGTTTAAATTTCAGTGCTCATAACAATAAACAGATTTGTGCATATCATCTTTGAAATATATTCATTCATAAATGATGTTTATGTGCCTTTATACTAATGGAGTCCACATATTTTAAAACAGAGATAAAAGGTAGAATGAAAATAGAAATTTTAATATTTTTCAGAGGTATTACAATAGGTCATCTTGCAGCTTCCTTGATGTGCATTCTGTTTGAGACAGTATGTTTTCCCTGTTGAAACTTGTGTGATGGGGGGTATGAGTGAGACCAAGTAGTCGATGAGAAAGACCATTCTTGCTTTGTTATAAGTTGTCATAAATTTGTTCTAAGACTATAAATTGGCCATAT
Organism: Petromus typicus; assembly: GCA_004026965.1. Taxonomy (NCBI): domain Eukaryota; kingdom Metazoa; phylum Chordata; class Mammalia; order Rodentia; family Petromuridae; genus Petromus; species Petromus typicus. The sequence continues at coordinate 33,541 of PVIR01006235.1, read as the reverse complement.
AAGTAGTGTGGTACATTCTTCTGTTCTTATTTTACAACCAGCCAAATCAGTCTTCTTCACTTTGCCAACAAGCACGGGAACAAACTGGACTCTTGGCTGAATGCCAACCAACCTTTTTTCTAACTTCATACTTTTGTAACCAAACATTGCATCATGTCCTCTGAGATTACAAGATTGGCTTGGATACTCACACTGAGTCCTGTGCAGATTCTCATGCCCTCTCTAAGCTCTCCACAAGTTCCATGAAGGTTTACATCCCCATGGTTACTGCCTCCTTTCAGTTCTTCCTCTTGTGAACTTCTCTCTTGTTTACTTTTTGCTACCCTACAGAGCTCCTCCTCTCACACCTCAGGGAGAAAATGAAACACCCGTATGGGAGATGATTACAACATTTGAAAGAGGTGTTGCATTACAACACAGAAGGGAAAATATCTGCAAATAAATATTACTTGTCCTATGATCTTTATTCTTGAAAATCTACCCAGTATTTATCAGTCTCTGTGATGAATTAGCTCTTAGATTTCCTTGATCTTCTGGTATGGTGATATATCAATCTCCGTCAAGATAATCTACCTATTGTTCACTTATCTTGGACAAATTCTTTCAGAGTTTAATCTTGGACCAAGGGGCCAACATCAGAGCTCAGTAACAGTATTAATAATTGTTGACTTTATGTCACAACAATAATGTATCATTACCAGTTGTGAAATGAGATGCAAGTCATGAATTCATAACAAATTGCGCATAATATTTACTTTACTACTTAAGAATAGATTCATGATTACTCTCCCAAATGTCATCTTCACTTCTTTGAGTTGTGATACAAATTCTAAAGTATGAAAGAAAGTGGTAGAGTTGCAACAGATGTTGAGAATTGTGCATAAAATTGTGCATTGCTGAGAATGTTTTATACATGAACCTCAAAAACCATCAAACATTTAGCAAGTATGTCTCATATCTTTACATCAGGATATACATCTCAAATGTATATCCATAATCAAAGAGTGAATATAATGAGTGAATAAGGCAAAAAGAAGATGTTTTAACTTATATTAATAATTATTTCTTTCATCAAAAAGTAGGTCTTGTGGTAGGTTTCTCGCCTAGGAGGAGAAAGACCCTGGGTTCAGTGAGCAACATGACTGAAACATAAAATCAACTATAAAATGAAAAACTACACAACTTCCTTTAAATTTAATTTATTGCATCAACAGAGTTTGAAAGAAGGAAAGGTAGGTACTGCCAAATTTATGCCACAAAGGGCCAGGCAACCTTCTTGCATTTGTTAAAACATTGTTCTTGTGGCCTTGAGTGGCTGTGTGCTGTCTCCAAATACCCTGAGATCACTATGTTGTGTTGGAGCTTACTCTATAAGAAAAGATTTCATATAGGTACTCTCCTGGATCAAAAGACCCAGTATAGTCTGCCTGGGCAATAAGCCAGGCAAAGGAAAGAAACCTTCAATTGATTCCAAATATTAGCATTCTGAATTACTCTCAGTTTTTTGGACTTCCCAATGAAGCTTCAGGTGTTATAGAACAAAGATAATCTATCTTGTGTTGAGATATCTGACCTGTACAGTACATGAACATAAAATAATGCCTATTAAAAAAACCCCTCAGTTTTATAGTGGGTTTTGGCAGCTCTGGAGGCATTGTGCACACTATGCATGTGCTCTACCACTTACTAGATGTCCAGCCCTCTTGATGGATTAGAGTTCAACAATAAATGATGTATAATATAAGCAACATTAGGGCATGTGAGTAATTTATAGACAAATCTAGATTGTGTTGGTATATGAAAATTAGCTTTTGCTGATAAGGTGGAGGCTCAGGAAATCTTGAGATCACTGAGGTAGGCTGTACATAGTGATCAAAGGGCATATGTAAAGATAGAAAGGCTAGAAAACCAGGAAGGCTAGTAATCCAAGTGTGGAGCTTAGTTACAAAAGGAAATACATTGTATTGTATAAACCAACCGTTAGAAATCAAACTTGGCCAACTAGGAATCAATGACTACATAGAGATCAGGTAAAACAAACTCAATTATTTGAGTAAAGAATTTGGGTAGAGATCTCAGGAACTATGACTTGACTCAAAGACAGAATTTTAGTACTAGCAAGACAACTCACATACCATATACTTCTTATTTATTAGTTATGTATTCTTTTGGTAAAGGAGATTGGACCTAGGGCCTCTTTCAACTACAGAAGTTCTCTACTACTGAGCTACTTCTATTCCTCTCCCCTTTGAGCACAGTAGTACTAAGACTCTGACTCAAGGGCTCTCGGTGAATGAACTATATCTCGAGCCCTTTATAGTTTTTATTTTGAGACACAGTCTAGCTAAATTGGCCAGGTTGGGTTTGAACTTGTGAACCCCCTTCCTCTAAAGTAGCTGGGGTATGTGTCACCGTAGCTTTCATGTAGTTTTTACCAAGACAAATATTGGTCAACAAAGCAATGGAAGCCAGTGAGTGCCCACACCAAAGTGGAGGGGAGGACTGGGAAGGCAACACTGAGAAGAATCCTGGCAAATGAGGATTTTTTTGACTTACTATCCCTGAAGCCTCGACATGTTTCCTCCAATGTACTGTGATACAATTCCCACACAGTAAAATTCACCCATGAAAAGTGTATAGTACAGTGTTTTCAAAAATACACTCATAAAATAGTACAATTATCACTATTATCTATTTCCAGAATAATTTAATCACCTCAAAAACAAACTGTATATATTAACAGTCATTATCAATTTCTTCTCCCTTTCAGCCTCTGGCAGTCACCAATGTGTTTTCTATCTCCAAGAATATTCCTCTTTTGGACATTCCATGTAAATAGAATCATACAACATTGTATCTGGCTTATGTGACTTAGCATGAAGTATTCAAAGGTTATCCATGCTATGGCAGGTATCAGTCCTTCCTTGACTTTTATGACTGAGTAAAATATTTCATTGTATGTATAAACTACATTTTGTTTGTCCACTTATTAGTTGGTATGAACTTGTGATATTTCCTCTGTTTTGCTAACATGAACAACACTGTTATGAACATGTATGTACATATTTTTGCATAAACACTTTGTTTTAGTTATCTGGAGTATCACTGCATTTTATGGTAATTCATTATCTTAATAATGAGGGAAGAAATAATGAAAACAAAGTCTTAGATGCTTCAAATAAAAAGGAAATGCCTAAAACAGTTGTATGGCAAATGGTAGAGATGAAAGTAAGGTTTCTATATTTCATTAAAAATGGTAAAATGATTACAATAGCACACAGTTGAGTATGTGATAAAATATCTGAACTACTGCTAACTATTCTGTCTTAATTCTTTTTCTCATTGCTGGGACAAAAGCTGTCACCCAAGGTCAAAGGAGGAAAGGTTCATTTAACCCACACTTTGTAGAGATTTCAGTCCATAATCAACTGGATGCACAGCAGGTTACCACACAAGACAGGCATTATAGAGGAGAGACAGTTCATGGTGGGAATAAGGTGGCAAAGGAAGCAAGTAAGAGACCTTAATAGCTTTTTATATTGTATCTAGACTACTAGGATTAGGATGGTACAAAACCAGTCAGTAGACTGATTTAGTAATTGCACATCCTCAGTCAGAACATCACACACTCTAGATCTAGCCATCTCTGAAAAAGCCCCACCTATGACTGCATGAGATTTTGGAGGGATATCCAGATACAAATCATAACAAATGACAAAAAAAATACACAGTCAAAATATGAATAAATACAAATTGGCATTTCAAAAAAAAATCTACATGAAGACAGGAAAAAGAAAATGAAACACATGAACAAAACAGAACAAAGAAAAAACAAAAAATAAAATGAGAAATATATCTGACATATCAATAATCATACTAATTATAAATGGTCTTAATATAGTAATTGAAGATAGATATCAGTTGATTCAATTAAACATATTCAATCATATGCTACATACAAAATACTCACCATAAATACAATATTTTAATGGATTAGATGTAAAAACATAAAAAGACATATGTTGCAAGTATTAACAAAGGAAATGAGGCTTAGAAAGTAGGCTTCATAGCAAAACAATTTCCAAAGAAAAAGAAGGATCATACATACATATACTTAAAAGTGCCAATCTCTAAAAATACATTTGAAAAAAATCTAAATATGTTGATTCAAACAACAGAGATTCCAAATACATGATACAGGGCCAAGGATGTAACTCAGTGGTGCCACACCTGCCTGGCAAACACAAGGTCCTGAGTTTTATTCCTGGTACCACCAAAAAACCAAACACAATAAAATCCCTTGAAACAAATACATGACACAAAACTGACAAGTTTGGAAAAATAAATATACAAAACCACAATTATAGTTGAAGTTTTGAATATCCAACTCTCAAAACTGATAGAACAACTGAGTAGAAAATGAGAAAATGTATGCGAGAACATTTCTTGTCAACATACAAAATTTAATCAACATTTAACAACATAACACACATTCTTTTCATGTACCCATGGAGACAAATCAATGTAAGACTCTCTCCTGGGCCCCAACACAAAATTCAACAATTTTAAAAGAACTGAAATGATATGTAGCATATTTTCTCACCACTTTAAAATTAAACTATATATATATTATCATTAACAAAAAGATGGCATGAAAATGTTCAAACACTTGGACTAGGCAACACATATTAGCACTTATGGTTAAAAGAAAGAGAGGCTGAAGAGAAAATAATTAAATACTCATTGATGACTGAAAATAAAAATGTGTCAAAAGCTAAAGAAGATATCTTACACAATTCTAAGAGAAAGATTTTAGTAGTACATGAATGCATTAGAAAAAAAAAAGCATTGAATCAATGATCTAAGTTTCACATCCAGAACATAGATGATGAAGACCAAATTAAAGCTAAATGAAACAGGAGGATAACAGTGATAAAAACAGGAAGAGAAGTCAGTAATATTCAAAGCACAAAATATATAGGAAAACTCAATGAAATAAAAAGCTAGTTTGGTGGAAGGATCGGTAAAACTGACAAATCTCTGGGAAGACAGAGACCAATAACCAGTACGGTGACTAAATTAGGAATCACTATAGATCCTACAGACAAAGAAAAGGACAATAACAGACTTGTGAATAACTCCAACACATACATCAGACTTCTTAGATAAAATGGATCAAGACTCCAATTTACACATCCTGCAGAAACTCATCTGATATGGAGTAGATAATTCTTCTTAACTATAAAGAAAATTTAATCTGTAATTGTCATTATAAAACTCTTGAAATAAGAAGCTTTAAACCTAGGCAGTCTCACTATAGCATTGTAACAAACCTTTACAGAACTAATTCTAATTGTACACACTGTCTTCCAGAAAAATGAAGGGAACATTTTCTAGTATCTTTTATGAAGATAATATTATCCTAAAATTAAAATCATACATTTTTAGAAAAGAGGAAATTACAGACAAATACCCTTCATGTACATAAACCCCAAAACCACTTCACAAAATATAAGTAAATAAATTTAGGAGTATAGTAAAGGAATTATAAACTTGGTCAAGTAGTATTTATTCTAGACCTGCAAAGATAGTTCAACACTCAAAACTAAATAAGATTAACCTCACTCATGGGATAACAAAGAATAATCACATTATTAGACAGATCAAGGGATTTATACATACATACATATACATATATATACATATACATATATATATACATATACATATATATATGTGTATATATATATATATTTTTTTTATTACCTGGTTTTCCTTTATATATATATAAAGGAAAACCAGGTAATAAAATTGGGACATTGTCAAAAGACATTAAAAGTTATACCAAAAAGGATGGAATGTATGTATACAAGAAGATGCTTGACATCATGACCCCAATGAGATATCACCATATGACTATCATAATCACCAAAGAAGAAAATGTTGACAATACAAAATATTGCCAAGTTAGCAGGATAATTGTATCACTCATAAATAGCTGCATAAGATATCAAATACTATAATCATCTAGACTGTAGTTTGGCAGGTTCTTAATATGCTAAACATACAAGCACCACAAAAGCTTGCTCTTGTGCTCCTGAACATTTATTCTAAAGATGTGAAGGATTATGTGCACATAAGAGTTGTACACAAGTATTCATAACAGCTATATTCATAGTAGCACAAATCTGAAAACAATCAGATATTCTTCAATAAGTAAGCACTTGTTCATGTTACCATATCGTGGAATAATACTGAGGAATAAAACAAACTGCTGATACATGTACAACCTGGATCAATCTCCACAGTATTAGGTTGAGTGAACTAAGTCAACCTCAGAAGATAATTGGGATTCCATTTACTATGAGTTTTGTTTGTGTTTGCAGTACTGGGAACAAAACTCAGACTTCCATGTATTCAAGGCAAATACTCTACTACTTAGCTACATTCCAAGAGCCTATACAAGCCTTTTATCATTTGAAACGATGAAATTGTAGAAACAAAGAAAATGTCAGTTGCTTGCAGAGTTAAGGCAGAGGGGAAGACAAGAGGTAAATGTGTGTGGCTGTAAAACAACACCAGGAAGGATTCTTGAGGTGATGAATCTTCTGTATCTTTATTGTATCAGTAAAGGGAAATTAAAGGTAACTGGCACCTTGATTGTGACATTTCCTTGTCTTTTTTAAACATTATAGCTTTGAAGTAAATTAAATCCTAAATACACAGTAGTCTGGGGCTGGGAATTTTAGCTCAGTGGTTCTGATGGCTGCCTTGCAAGTGCAAGGGCCCAGGTTCAATTCCTGGTAATGACACACGACAATGTCAAGTGTGTGGTGACTCACACCCTCCAGCAATCAGTACCACATACCACAGTGCTGGGTGTGGTGGCTCATGACTGTAATCCCAGCACTTGGGACGCAGAGACAGGAGAACTGCTATGAGTTCAAGGTTGAGCTCTGGACCAGACTGAATTACAAAAGCAAGACCCTGTCTCAAAAAAACAAACAAGCAAAAAGAATACACAATAGCTCTGTGTATTATATATTAAAACTAGATATAAGGTATAATTCTTTCTAAACAAAATGTCATTTTAAAAAAAATGGAAGTAAAAACTGGAAGTATAGCTCAGTAGCAGTTTGTTGAGCATGTTTGAGGTCCTATATTTGACCCCATATAAACATACAGAGAGAGAGAGAGAGAGAGAGAGAGAGAGAGAGAGAGTTACATACAGAAAAACTTGGTATTAACATTTAGTTGAAATATGTCAGCTTTTGCTACTGTGTTATAATTTGTTATTTTATTGATTATAATTTCAATAATGTACTTATTCCAGCTCTCATTATTTCAATGCTTTTAATAAATTCCTAAACATTCTCAAATTATTTCTTTGCTTGGTTGAGTTACTTTCTCCACTAGAGTTTTCAGAAAATCTAGCATAATAACTTCATGTTGGACAGTTTGACTGAGTATAGTATTTTAACTATAAAGAACTTTCTCTCCAAATTTAGTTGGCATTTATGCTAGTTTTCTATTGTGTGACAAAATACCTGACACTCTTAATTTAAAGGAGGAAAGACCTGTTTTGGCTCATGGCTTCAGAGGTTTCAGTCCATGGTGGACTGGTTCTGTCGCTGTGGGCCTGATGTGAGACAGAACATCGTGAAGGATATGGTAAGGTTATACTCACCTCCCGGCAGCTAGGAAGTAGAGAAGCAGATCAGGCTCAGATAGAGACCCCAAGGACATATCCTCATTGTTTGCTGTCCTCACCTAGGATCACCTCTGTGAAATCATTCCACCTGAGGATTAATCCACTACTTAGTTCCCCAAAATCCATCAGCAACTGGCCCTTCAACACAATGAGACTTTAAGAGGATGTTGAATCCAAACCATTTTCTGGCTCTGTTGTTACTGATGAGAAGCCTTATATCACTCTCATCTTTTCATTTTTGGCAAATCGTTGTATTGATGTTTTTCCTCTTTGAGAGATCCTAGGCACGTTTTTAAAGAATTTGTTCTAAGCATGAATCTTTTTTCATTTACTTAGATCTCAGTGGGACTTTTGGATAGAAGTTTTCCATTTTTAATTTTAACATAGCAGTAAGAAATTATGCTATGGGGGCCGGGGATATAGCTCAGTGGTTCTGGTGCCTGTCTTACAAGCACAAGGACCTGGGTTCAATCCCCAGTAACCACATAACAATACTGGGTGTGGAGACTCACCCCAGCGGCAACCAGTACCACATACCACAGTGCCGGGCGTGGTGGTTCACGCCTGTAATCCTAGCACTCGGGAGGCAGAGGCAGGAGGATTGCTGTGATGTGAGTTTGAGGCTCAGCTCAGGGCCAGCCTGAACCACAAAGCGAGACTCTGTCTCAAAAAAAAAAAAAAAAAAAACCTTAAAAAAAAAAAGAAATTATGCTATGGTTTCTGTGGTCATTTCTACCAAGCCCCGGTTCTGCACTCCAACATTCTGGTTTTTCTTCCTGACATTTCTGGCTGTTAGAATCCCTTGAGTGACCTGTGATGATTTTAACCCTTCTTTAGTCTTCTGCTTTCTCTTGAAATTGGTGTTTTCAATCTTAGCACTTCTTAGTCTCTTTCCAACCCAAGAGCCAGAGTGAGCAGGATTCAATGCAGGGCATATCTCAACATTCTTTCACTCAAATCCTGTATCTTCATTTGCCTTCTGTTCATCTGTAGACCACGGTCTAGCCCAGGAACCTCTCTGACTTCACCACCCAGCGCTCTTGCCCTTGCTCATTCAGCTACACAGCCTCTGCCGTGTCTTCTCCATCTTTACGCACAGTCTTGTCTTACAAATTTTATACAGAATGTTCTCTCCTCCCCACATATTATTCCCTTCGATACTCTTGTGGGGGCTTGACCTTGACAATTCCATTAATTTCTAAACCTGCCTTCTCCCACAATATATGAGGAACTATATTCATCTCCCTGCTTTTTTCATGTTTCCTAACATGGTCTCTTGTTTATTATGCTTGTATTTACTGTTTCCTGAATCTCCAAATGGAGCTCTCAGAGAATGAGATTTGGGTCTGCTTGTGTTCACTAATATAATCTAAGCACTTAGCTATGACACTGGGACCAGGTACATAATAGATATTAAATTAATGTTCGTTGAATGACTGAATATCTTGATGTTCTAAAAACTGGAATGATTCACTTATTTTGCAGGTCTTCAATTAAACATCTTATTTGTCTATTTCAAACTTACTTGAACTTCAAACTTACTTTTTCTTTAGTTGTTCCTTGTTTCCTGTTTTTTACTACTGCAAAATCATTTCATAGTCCTCTGAAAATAGAGAATAGAATAATTCTAGCTTATTTTTCTTTCACTTTCTAAAAAGAAAAGATGAATCATAATTTTTAAACCATTTGGTCATTTTCATTTTAAATTATACGGCAATAAACAACAATCAAGACTTAGTTGTCAGTGCCAGATACTTAAATCAAATTAGCATGAGAGGAAAAAGACTTTGTTCTCTTCCTGTTGCTATAACTGAAAAGTTCATGGGCACATCTGCCTTCATCTCTGGCTGAATCACTTATCTCATTCTCCAGCTTTAAAGGCACTCTGCTCAGGACTGACAGAATAGTGACCGATAGGATCTGATTTCCTGTCTGTTTACAAACATGTGGTACATGAGAGTTTGATCTGATAGTGGTAGAATAATCTCAGTGAAGATTCTGATTGCTCTGGCTGGTATCAGAATGACTGATTTTAAACTAAAGTTTATGGTCAGATACTCGGAATTCTCTGATTGTTTTTCATTCTTGAATCTCATGTCCCCTAGTGGAAAGAGGTGCAAGATAAACAACATTATCTAAACTACATAGGTTAAGTTTCCTTCCAATAAGGAAATTTTTGGTGTTATAATAAAAGAAGTTAAATTTACGCACCATGCATAATCTTTGTGTTCTCAGGAAAACAATTCTTATTTTTAGTCTAATTCTACATTAAAACAAATTAAAAGATCCTATCATGGACTGAAGATTTAGCTCAGTGGTTCTGGCACCTGCTTTATACAAGCACAGGTCCTGGGTTCCATCCCTGGTAACCACATGCAACAATCCAGGCATAGTGACTCACACCCACAAGCAATCAGTAGCAGATACCACAATACTGGTCATGGTGGTTCATGCCTGTAATCCGAGAACTTGGAAGGTAGAGGCAAGAGGATTGCTGAGTTTGGGGCTGAGTTCAGGGCCAGTTTGAACTACAAAGTAGGACTCTGTCTCAAAAAAAAAAAAAAATCCTATCTTTAGGGATAGCCATCTGAATAAAATCAATTAGCTATTTTATTAGCTTCTTTGTAAACCAGTAAAAGCAAAATTTTCTAATTCCTATCTGAGCAGTTATCTATAGCTACATGGAGTAGTCTGGACTCCATTACTTCTGTGACTTAATTTTTAGTGTGTCATAAACAGCATTTTCTTGTCATGATGTTAAACATAAGATGTTCAATATATTGTTACTTTTTGCAGTCCATGGTAGTCAAATTTTTCCTGGAAAATAAAACTTAAGTTACTAAATATGCCAGTAAGGAGCAAACAGTATAATGAATTCATTTTTAGAAGGTAATAAGTAAAGTAAGAAATTTATACTAATAATATAATATAGTAATATTTTGCTAATAACAATGGTTGTTAAATATTTTAAGTATTTCCAAATATTTTCACTGACATAATTACTTGGTGTTTGATCTCATAAAATCAGCAGAATATATATACATATATATATGTATATATATATATATATACACATATATTCTGCTGATTTTATGAGATCAAATGATTATATGAGATTATATATATATTATATATAATCATATATATTATATGATTATATGAGATCATATATATGTACATATACACACACAAACACACACACATATATGTCATTGCATCTATTTATAAAACAAGAAAACTCTGTTAATTGTAGGTAAATAACCATTTACATAGATATACAGCCATATAGCTCTTTACCATATGGAATTAGAGAGCTCTATTTATGTTTCTAGTTAGTCTGTTAGGATCATGAGCTCCATTTGAAGAGCTATTTTGTATTATTTAGTTTTATATTTGTAGGTCCTAATTAGTGCTTGGACACAAAGCACAAAACAAACTTGAAACCCCTATTAAAAACCCAACAACAACAACAACAACAAATCCCCCTGTTGTTTCCTCTGGTCACCAATCTAAGCATTATGGCCAAGATAAAAACCGAGCCAGCGAATGAATCATTCAGTGTAGCGCATCACGTGTGTTTTTCAATACGGGAACACAACAACTTGAATGGATCCACTGAGATGCTATTGAACACGAAATGAGGCAGAGGTCCCAGCAGGAAGCAGATGACATACATAAGCGAGGTGATTAGAGAAAGTTAATAAAGCAATGATTGCCAAGGGTGGGAAGGAAAACAAGGCTCAGTGCTGGACCAAGGTCTTGGAAGTAACAACTAGGAGCTATCGCTACTGCTGGATCTAAGCAGAGAAGAAGTGATTTCCAGGATACAGACAGCTGTGAGAATGGCCTGGTAGGAGCGGAGCCCTCTCCAGATGCTATCATGGGCAGCAGGCCAGGAAAAAATATACCAGACTTTACCTGTTTACTTTCCCCCCTTTTTATCCTTACTAAAGCAAAGCAGGAGACAGAGCAAAGTACTTCTGTTAGTGCCCCATACACACAGAAAGAAAGCAGGATACAGAGAGATGGAGAAAAATCCAGAGGGCTTCCCACCTGCATAGTCTGTGCTCTAAGTCTCAAGCGATAGAAGTGAAAACTCATGTGTCCACTTAGGCTACATTCTCCTGGTGACAGCTCAGCAGAACCTGGTGCACTTGCAGAGCTGCTGCCCATCTTTGGAAAAATAACTCATTCTTGTCAAGGAGCATAAACAGATGGGGACTGTGATGTAACTCATCATTGGCACAGTGTAGAGCTGCCATTTGTGGCTACAGTTCGGGGTTCCAGAGGCTGCTGGCTACAGTTCATATCCAAGATCTCCTGAGGAACAACTGGTATACTCCTCACAGTAAATGCAGACCCAGTCTGCCCACACTGTGAGTATCATTTTCACTATTGAATGCGATAGTGCATTTTCCTCTTGTGTAGAGAACAAAATACTGATTCAAAGATTGTTCCAAATGTGAACTCCAAGCTGCACACACAACAGAAGCCAGTGAATCCCTTTGGCCTATTTTCTCATGAATGGATGCTTCTGTGTGTCCCAGCTGAGTCCTAACTTTCAAATTCTCCACCCTGATTTTCCTGCCTAAACCAGTAGTTGTCTTTCCTTTAATGTAGTTGGCAGTTGGCTTGGTTTTTCCTCTTGGGCTATGATAATGTGAGGTAAATTAGTGTGCAGTATGTACTCACAGAGTATTAAGGAAATGACCTGCATAAATCTCTTTCAAGTAAAGGAGCGGACTCTGTTTTCTGATATTAGTATCTAAAAACTGGGATGAATGACATCTGGTTCCATAATTTCTTGACTCTAGGGAACTTAGTAAGCTTTCAGATGACATACTGTGACAGCACTGAATGTGGTACTGCTGGGGATTGGGGTATAGCTCAGTGGTAGCATATAACATTAGTACACAAAAGACTGGGTTTTATACCTGGCACAAAAAGAAAGAAGGAAGGAAGGAAAGAAAGAAAGAAAGAAAGAAAGAAAGAAAGAAAGAAAGAGAGAGAGAAAGAAAGAAAGAGAGAAAGAAAGAAAAAGAGAGAGAGAAAGAAAGAAAGAAAGAAAGAAAGAAAGAAAGAAAAGAAAAGAAAAGAAAAGAAAAGAAAAGAAAACAAGCAAGAAAGAGGCTTTTAATTGTCTTCCTCTATCTTCAGGATTTTGAAATCTCTGAATTGCTACCTATTATAAAATATGATACAATATGTAGCAAACAAACACACATTTTATATTAACTGTATAAAAGGACATATATTTGTCTTTGTTATCTGTAGAATAGTTCATGGGGCTCATTTTCAACCTATTACACAATGTAGAATGGAAATGGAAAGTTACAAATAGGCAGGATTTTTGTTTGTTTGTTTGGTTGGTTTGCTTTCTTATAACACTGAGGATTGAACTCTCTGGTGTTCTGTCACTGAACTTCAATTCAAACTCTTTTATTTTTATTCTCAATTCAAGATAAGATCTCTCTAAATTTCCCAGGCTGGCTTTGAACTTATGAGCTTCCTGCCTCAGATTCCAGGGTAAATGACATCCTAGGCATGTGTCACTACGCCCACTTAATACACTGGTTTCAAGGTGAAGGTTTGCTATGTGAGAAACAGGCACAATGAGAGTATTTGCCTCCTGAATTTTCTCTGGAATTCAATGAAAAGAAGAAACACTTAAAGAAAAAGTAAATAAAAGAAAAATCAAGTACTGAAAAAAAAAGAAAGCTACTCGAGATTAGTTCATGAGTCACAGTATCTTCTACGTCAGTTTATTTTCCTACCACGTAAATAGTGCCTTGTTACTCTTGACTAATAGTAGAGTCAGAATCCTAATCTGTGAAAATGGAATTTTTCAGTATTTCTAAAGCAAACAGTGAAAGGTATAACTTGAATGACTTTGGTTGAGCATAGGCAAGCCCTGGATTGTAAAGAGAAAGAACTTGTAAGAATTGATTGCAAGCAGTAACAAATCTTTTATAAGTATAGTCAAATTAACACTTAGGAATATACTCATATCATTTCCATTAAAATGTATTATAAATTAATTTAACTCTCTGGTTTAAAATAATTGTTACCAATTTCTGCTCATGAATATGTGGACTGGCTGGACAGATTTCATGATATCAGGTAGATGCATTCAGAAGTCTACAGTTAGCTGTGGACTGGGAGTCAGTTTGGGTGGGTGGCTATCAACTGAGCTAGGGTGGGTAGAGTGGATACTTCTCTTCATTGGTTTCTTCCATTTCTCCAGGGGGAAAGCTATTATTATTCCTCACAGTTCCTGGACAGGGTGAAGACTTAGGCTCGGAGCTGACATATTTCACTTCACTACTATATTTCTAGTCCTAAAATGAGCTCAAATTTGAAGAATAGATAGCAGCTCCAACTTTGAGTGGGAGACACTGAAAATTCAAAGGATATAAATAGAGAGAGATAGAGAGTTGGGATCTTTTTTGTGTTCAGCTTACCAGAGTGTTTTACTTGAATTTCCCTTATGAGCAGCAGTACTGAAAGGCTTATAAACATCTGGGAAGCTTCAGAAATTTGGACATTGCTACACTAGCATGCCACTACCAAAGCCAAGCCAAATTTGTACTTAAAGGGCTCTCTAACACATGCCAACTATTTTTATGAATGTACAAGTTTGGCTGACTTATGTTTTCTAATACTTGAAGCATCCCATTTGTGCTTCTCAAGCAATCAAATTAGATGCACTAACTAGTGTTGTGACCTCCTTCCCAGCCTTTTAACAGGATGACTCTTGAGATTTTTGTTTTACATATTGGATTTAATTTACAGAATAACATCATTTTCTTAGAAATTCCATCTCATTTGCATCACATTTTTACAAGGAAGAAAGTTATCTTACTCATATGTGAAAATGTGGGTCTTAATGAAAAGGGCAGATATATGGCACAATTACTCATATTTCTCAATGTCAGGAAGTGAGGATGGAAGAAAGTATTTAGAATTCCTTTCTTCTGCAGCTGTAGATGATTTCTTTAAACATGGAGCTCCAGTGGAAAATTTAGATGAAAGACAATAACAATTCTTTGCTCAACCTTTGTTAATAATAAAGCATTATGATTATAGAAGTTGTGAATCTGCAAACGATAGATTATCATTGGAAAATAAAACAGATAATCACCACATAAAATGTGAAATAATATAATTAAGAATAACTGTTGCTCCTGTGGTGATTTTTAAATATTTTATAATATAGTGGAGGCAATTGCTGAGCAGTGTTGTTATCACGTTGTTGCTAGGACAACGTTTGGAATTCAAAAATATAGCAGCACTACCGTTAACAGAACCCACACTTCCTAGTCAGTCATGAAAGAGGAAAAGAGCTTGATGTAGCGACTTAACTGGCAGTGTTTTTAGAAGTTCTAGCACAGCTTCAAAATGGTAGAAATTTTTTTGTGGTAGGAGGTACATCAAAAAATAAGTATTACTCCAAATGTTCTGTGTCTAAACTTCCAGTTAGAATTCTGGATTCTCTCAAGTTTTCATTTCTGTGGCTTGTTGAATTGCTTGTGAATCCAAAGGCTTATTAGACTGGTCTTCATGATACGTGTGAAGATTAATCTGGGTTGTTTTGGGGTTTTTTTGGTCATTTGTTGTTGTTATTTTAACCAGGAACTTTTGCACAGAACTATATCCCTTGTCCTTTTTGTATTTTTTAGCTTGAGGTAGAATATTGCCAAGTCACTAAATGGCCCAGGCTAAGCTTCAGTTTGTTCTCTGCTTCAGTCTCCCAGAGGGCAAGAATTATAGGCATGCTCCACCACACATGGCTAAAACTGAGTTCTACAGCCAGCTTTAGGTTTAAGAGTTTTGCATGATGTGTATATGTAATGTACCAATAAATATTTTAATAAAAAATTCTTTGACCAAAAAAAAAGAATTTTGCACTGGATTTAATTTTCCCAATAATACTGTCTGTCTTAACATTTGAAGAATTCATTTGTTTACTTATGTGGAGTTATGTATGACATGTTAAATAACAGTCTTCATTAGATACTGTTGGAGAAAGCCGAACCTGATTGAAATCCTGGCTCCTACTTTATGAATTACAAGATATTGATGGACAGGTAGTCTACAACCCTACTTTCCTCATTTTAAATTGAAGATGATAATGTTACCTATCTCAGGACAGTTGTAAATATAGAGTATTGTAATATGCACAAAATGAACTCGTAGTATTCATTCTGTAAATAGTGATAAATGCACTCATACCTTGCCCTGTGAAAATTCTTTTGGGTATTTACAACCTGTGTAAGAGAAAAGACTAATGATACTAATCTTGCAGTTGCCCACTGAATGGCCACATGTGATTTCCTCGCAGAACGAGCCACACTTACTAAACTCTGCCCAGAGACAGGCACAGACAGCATTCCTTTGCCTTGTTCCACATACTAAACTGGCAACCAAAGATCATCAGGTACTTGTGGACAGTATATGATACGAAAAACAGAGAAAATGTATGAAAAGCAATCAGATGAAACAAAGACTCGCCACTAGAAGGCTTTTAAAAAGTGGATAGACATTATGAAATAGATTGAAGATGAGATCAGGATGCTATAATATTGATTATTCAGAGATAAAAGAGAGCTCTTCAAAATAAAACAAATAGGAGAGATTAAAAGGAATTGATATAGAAGAATTGGGAGGAAAAGTTAGAAAGTTCCACAGAAAGTAGAGCAAAAAGATAAAGACATGGAGACAAAAAAAAAAAAAAGGGATAAGAAGTTAGAGGGTCATTCTCGGAGGCCTGACTTCCAAAATATATTTTTCCAGAAGGAGAGAAAATGCAGAAAAGAATCAGTGAAGTAACTCCAGAATAGTTCCTAAAATAATTTTCTAAATTGAAAGGACTCAACAAGTGAACAAACATAGCTTAAGAATAAAAATTAAAAAATTTTCCAAAATTCACATAAATTAGGAATAAGGGAAATAAAAAGCCAATTCTACAGATTTCCAGAATAAAAAAAACAAAACAAATAGTTTCCATGTGGAAGATCAAGAAAGACAATCAGATTTTCTTAAATGCAAGGCTGTTAAAAGACAATGAGAGAGAGGAAAAAAAAAAAAAAAACTTCCCAGATTCTAAGAGATGTTGACTTTTAATCTAGTTCAGAGATCTATCAATAATCAGTAAAGTTGGAATAAAAACATTTGCATACATGTCAGTTCTCAAATAATGTGAAAACTTCCTTACCGCCTTCTCAAGAAGCTGGATAAAGATAAAAATCTTGCAAGCAAGAAAGTGAAGCAAAAATAAAGATGACATGAATTCACAAATCTAACACAGAGACTAGGGTAAAGGAGATAGGGAGTCAGGTCGTCATGGGAAAACTCCCCAAAATGGTGGTGCAGAGCACAGTCAGAACAGCAGAATTCTCCAGAAAAGTCCTCTACAAGGGAAGGTTGAGAGAATAAGCAGCTCATCTGCACACATTACACGGAGCTTTCAGAAACTGAAGCCATTTCTGTCTTGAATCAACCAAATAAGCTGATCACATGATAAAACAAGGCATACATGTGCAGGAAATGAAACATTGCTATGGAAGTTGCAAAGCTCAGGCTCCAACGGGATGACACAAATGTATATAAAACTAATGTCACAATATATTCTATAGTGTATAAAATAAATGCTATGCTTTACTATTAAAAAGCAATGTTTCTAAAAAGAGAACAAGATAATAATTGGTCTCGTTAAGATTTATAAAAGCTTTTGACTAAATGTGGGCTCAAAAACTAATGCATACAAAGGAGATGAATAACTATGTAAATAGTTCATCAGGTTTAATGATTCAAATATCAAGCATTAGCAATTTGTAGTCACGTGGATCTCTTTCCTAGTTGCTCTAGTTATTGTGCTATAAGGATAAAAATCAATTCTTCCAATATTCAGGGGAGAAGAGGAAAAGAATTAGGTCAAATTATCTCTCTGAGCACAAAAATTAAGCTGCACGTTAGGTTTTTTTTCCCCCTCCGTACTCTAATCTTGATAATCCACCACAGCACATACAAATATATTCTAATCTGGGTAGCTAGGCAGTATGGCATAGACATGGATTTTTTTCCCAACTTTAGCAGCCCATCAAATCACTCTATTATCCAATATTACCATCAGTTATTCTGTAAAGCATAAACATCTCATGAAATGTGGCTTAAGATACTTATCTACAGGGTACTGTGACTATTTTATGTATGACAAAAAAATAGTTGGATTCTCTTCAATGCCAAGCTATTCCTTTGTAAGGAACTAGGTCCTAGGGCCTAGTTCCTTAGGACTCTGACACACTGCAGAATCACTTACCAGTGGGGGCACACGTGCTTCTGACTTCCACTGTGCACAGTGATCCCTAGGGGTGCTGGCTGAAGCGCACCTTCTGTGAGAGTAGGTTTACGCTGGACCTAAACTCTCCCAAACATCGCCAACTCTGCTGCTCTGTAGTAATTGTCACCAGCAGGCTCCCACTTATTGTGTCCTTAGCTTTTGAATGCTGGAGGGTGTCTTAGTCACTTTCCTCAGTGCTGGGACTCTACTCAATGACCACAATTTAAAGGAGAAGAAAGGCTCATCTGGGATCACAGCTGTAGTTTATACTCAGCTGTCTCGAAGGCAGAAACAGTGTGGTGAAAGCGCCCCTGCTTCACAAAGCTGCTCACACAAGGGGGAAGCTCAGGAGGGGTATTATGTCCTTCAGAGTCACTTGCTTAGTGAATACCTTTAACTAAATCCAACCTCCTGAAAGCACACTGAGTTGCTGGACTCATTAATGAATGAATCTAGTGATGACTTTAGGGTCCCCACAATCCAATTGCCTTCCAAACACTTGGAGCTACCCAGATCTAAAACACACTAGAATGAAAGAGTAGTCTACTAATAGAGACCAATAGCCTGCCTGTCACACAGTAAAAACTCAGTATTTTCAGTGACTGTTAGCTTTGAACAAGTAGTAGAGTTAAAAAAAAAACCCAAAAAGGTCGTAGCCATGTTTAGTGAGGGCTGGATTATTATCCATATAGGCATAGTGCAGTTTTGTATTTTAATGAGGCAAATAATGCTAATGAGCAATGCAATTTTAGTGATTGAATTCCTCAAAGGTTTCTGGAGAAGATTAATTGGTACAGTTTTAAGTTTGAAAACTCAGAAATTATTTTCTGGGGAATATACACTTTTCAAGGTGATTTCCTTTAAGTTTTCTTTATTGGTGATTTTGCTGTTGCCACATTTTTCTTGCTTCTACATAGTTGTTAGGGGCCTGAATTTTATATTCACTTACCTTATCCTATTCATTGAGTTCTCTATCTTTGTATGTTTAAAAAAAATTCTGCTTCCGGTATGCTGCATTATGTAGGCTCACATGTTTATAGTGTATTAATGAAATTAATTAAAGTAGGTATTAATTCCACAGAGAAATAAAGATACAACCTTTTTATGAGGTAACAAATGCTTCATTTTTTTAAGGGCGATGGTGAAAATTTCAAGACATCTTGAAGTTATTTCTTTCTCCAAGTCAGGGCTTGGAAGAGTACATCTCATGAGCCAAATCCAGCTTGCCAAATTTTGTTGCAAATAAAATATTATCTGGACATGGATATAATCTCTCATTTACATATTGTCTATGGCTGGTTTTGGTCTACAACAGTGGAGCTCAGTAGGTGTGATGGAAGCCAGTTATGGTCTATAAAGACTGAAACATTTCCTCTGACTCTTGCCTAATATGTTTATCCATCCCTGCCATACAGCTGGAGATTATTTCCTTTCTCATACATTGAGTTTAAAACCTACCAGGAGCTAGAATTGTCATCTTTACCTGCTATGATTAAATATAATGGAAGGTTGTAATATAAATATAAATTATTACCTATTAAATATAATAGGTTGCAGGTTGATCAGAGATCTTTCACTCTGGAAGATACAGTGGCAACACAGACCAAATAAAGTAAAATTAGTTAAGAGAAGTTTGTCTTTATTATCTTTATTAGTAAATTATTTTTTCTTTTGACTAGGACTGTAAAAGATAAGCAATAACATGATTTTAAAGCAGTTTCTGTTATTTTCTCTGGAAATAAGAAAATAGGGCCATTTTCTTCATTTTTGTATAGATGATTTGAATTTTTTATAATTGTTGAGTAAACCCTTTTCTAGGATTTGTTTTCTTATTTTATCTGTAACATAATAATTGCCATCTGTTGCCCGGCTTAGCTATTCTTTCCTGCTTTTTGTACATGTTTATAAATACACATCTGATAGTAAATATGTATCAATGAGTATAACATATGAGGAAAACGCATACAGTTGTATGAAATATTTCTACTTAATCAACACACATATGTTCTAATTTATTTCAATTCAGTTGACTCAAAAGTTGAATGCTTTACATGAACAACCTGGAACCATTTTTTGAGACTGCAGAATTTCACTGGGAATTTAGCTCAGTGTTTCCTGTACCTACCTCGAAAGCTCAAGGTCCTGAGTGCAATCCCTGGACCAGTGAGTTTGCTCTGAGATTTTAAAACATTTTTCAGATAAGATCTCAGTTAAATTGCTTGGGGTGTTCTGAAGCTTATTGTCCTCCTCCTTCAGCCTCCAAGACCCAGAGTATTGGTTTTACAGGTATATGCCAGCATGCCACACTTCACTCATTCCAAGTCTAGGTAATCCAGGAAGACATGACGGTTGAGACTTGTACCTCTCTGTTCTTCTAGTATTTCCCCCAGCTTCCATTCTCAGGGTCATCTCATGGTCAGAGCTTCAGCTATCCCAAGAGCTTTTTGAGCACCAGGAAGGAGGCAATGGGAAAGGTTCACAAAGTGCACTTCCAATCCCAATTAAAGAGAAGTCCTGCTATTAATGGACAACAGGAGAATTGATATTGGAGGACACTGAGAAGTCTCCAACAGAGCCTCTTTGGAAAGTGACTTTTCTCTACTTCCTTTTTAAGTTTTAAAGAATGAAATGAATCATTTAACAATGATAACAGTCAGAGTTTGCTGTCAGCTCCGTAAAGTGGGCCAATTATAAAATGAGAGGATATTAAAGAAGTCCTAATCTGCAAGAAAGTCTAATGGAAGTTTACAAAACCTATGGAAGAATTACAGTGGACGTTTTCCCATATGTTGTAGCTGATTCTATATCAGTAATGGTGATCAAAAATTTTATGTAAGACAGAAGATTCAGATGTATAGAATCTAATCTCATTTTCTCATGGAGAACTATTATTCAAAACAAATCAAAAGGAAGAAATTTTCTTTTTAATGTGAAACCCTTCATAGTATTGGACAGGAATAGAAATGTCCTCTAGATTTTGTTGCCTACAGTCATACACAACACTGGAGCTCCAGCACTTGCTGGTTTGGTCTGACATGAGAGAAAGAACTAGGGGTTCATAGAGGTATAATTTTTTAGAACAGGGAAGATGTGGAAGAGATGTGCTTCTCTGTCACTACATCTGAGGGCTTGGAGATGGAAAGGGGAGAGGAAGAGTGGGGGAATAATCAGAATTATCCCCTCATGTAAGCTTTTACCCTGTGAAATCCAGATCCTTCCCAGAATGTCTCCCCTTAAACATTTTTGGATCTGAGATTCCAAATACTTTTCTGAAACTGTGTTTTAAGGCAATCAGCCAGATTTCAATGAAAGCCTTTACTTTAAACGCAGGGCAAAGTAGAGCTTAAATGAATATAAGGTCATTTTTCAAGAGGAAAAAACATCACCTTTTTGTAACAGAACTAAAGTACAATGAAAGCTTTTTTTTTTGCTTTCATCTGATAGAATTCAGGAAAATATATTGTGCTATTAAGAAAGGTTCAAATAAGAGTCTCCAGGGAAGGAAAAGTATGGCTCTTTTCCATGTGCTGGTAAGAATTTTAAGTTGCCTCTTTTGGAGATGTGCCTGTCTCAGTATTTCACAGGATAACAGAAGTCACTGAGTCAGATCTTGGCATTTTCAACAGGATGCATTTCCTTATTTACCATTTACAATATGTAAACGTTCTCTCTTACATTAATGAGAGCTGCAGTGTTAATCATGATGTCAGTGGCATTTATTTTTTTGGCTCAAATACTCCATAAATGTAATTCTTATTTACATACCTACACTGGGCAAGTGAGTGAGTTATCAGAGTGACCTTCTTCAGGGGCTCAGGCTACCAGAAGGTCTTTGTCTCTATCACGTGTCTGTCAAGGTCACTGTGATGATCATCTTCATACCAGGCCGACAGGCAGGAATAACAGGGAGCAGGACGCACGGAGGTTTGAATGCACCAGAGACTATTTTCTCTAACCCAGATGTCCTATTATAAAGCTGCTTCTGGGTGGATTTTCTACATATCTCTCTATAATTTAAATAAAGATAGAGAAATCCTAATCCTCAGACACAATTAGAACTCATTTATTCATCATGGAGAACAGCCTTTCAATTTTAGAAATTGAGAGATAAAAATGGAGGTGATTTAAGTTTGTAGCCTTAGCAGAGGCAAAAAGGAATTGGCTAAATTGTAGACCACAGGATTAGGGTGCTATCCGAGGGCCAAAGAGTCAACTTAGGCTTCAGATAGGCAATATGGTATAGTTTTAGAATTACTGTAAATGTTCTAACTACTGTTGATTAGCACTAACTATGTGATAGGGACTTATACACATGGTTTTATTTGATCTTTGTAATCACTCTTCTAGATAGTTTAGCATGGTTATAGGGCCAGAATGCCAGAGTTATAATTTTGGTTCTTCTACTTACTGGCTGAAAATTTCGAGACAACTGTTTAACCCTTCTCTGACTTAGTTTTTTTTTCATCTATAAAAAATAGATAATAACAGTAACATAATTCTGTTAATGAAAAGAGTTAATGAAAAGATTAGTGCATTAAGAGTATGAAAGTCTTAAAATAATTCCTGGTGCATAATAAGCTTTCATTGTTACTCTTATTTTCCATTTAGATATATTAGCATATTGTATTTCGTAAAGGGTAAGAGGCTTTCCCAAGGTCACAGAGCTAGTAATAGGCAGAACTGATTGCTAAAAGGTATGTCCAACCAAATCAAAGCACTCGTCCTTCCTACTGTGGTAGGCTTCAAAGGAGAAGAGCTGAGTCTCTTACAATACTAGTTTCTCAGTGAGTTGGAGATATCTGCATTACAGTTAAAAGTCTGGAGAAACTACTCAGATCTGTGCTGTAAATATAGACATGATTGCCATGATAGCTGAGTCAAGGTTCTACAGTCAGAGTTCCTAGGGCTCAGTCTCAGTTCCTAGTTGTGTGGCCTTGAGATCATTTTACTCCTGGAAGCCTTATAATTAGTAAACACAGGATGCATTATTTTGTCTATCTGATCAGCTAAGAGTAACACTAAGGACAAACAAAAAAGATATTCATTAAGAGACATATTAAAAAGTCTAGAAAGAGTTCAAAGGATTAAGATCTCTGGGAGGAACAAGGCTCTTTGCATCTATTTAACTTTCTCTTTTACATAAAGAGAAGGAGGGATAGATAGAAGAAAGGAAGGCGAGAGGAAAGTAAAGGAGGAAGATAAGAAGAAAGAAGGGGAAAGAAGGAAGGACAGGAGAAAGAGGAGCTTTTACCAGATATTCATCTAACTCAGTGATCAATTCTGGGTCCCATGTGAATCTTCTAAAGGAGTATATAGACAAAGGACAGTGGAATTGCTATAACTGGTTTAAACCAGTTAGAGTTTATCCCCTTGAAATTCCCACTTTCCTAAGCATAGCTAAGAGCTAACCAAAATCCAGGTTTGCTTATAAGACAAAGAAGGTGCAGAGCATCAGTGAACAGGAAGGTTCTATTTTTTTGAGAAAGGACTTAGCTTGGTGCTCCAGCATACAGTGGGTGCTCAACAAACATGTGCTTTGCCAACTCTCTCAGGCTGACATTCCGGAGGGTGATTCTGGACTCTCACAAAACACAGACCTTCCTATTGTTTCAAAAAGCACAGCACTGAACTTGATGATTCACAGACCTAGCTCACATAATTTTGGATGGTATTTCAGTTTCCTTTGCAGGGCAAAAATCCCCATGCTTAAAAACTATTCCTGTCATGTATCCTCAATCAAAGGTGTGGAGAATGAGAGTGCACTTCAAGTCTCTCTCATTCAAGATGATGGGATGTATTCTGCAGCCTTCTCTTCTGTCAAGCTGCTCCATCACAGATATAGAAAGTGCTTGCCGGAGTTTGTTTTTAAGACAATCTCTGTTCTGAATTCTGCAGTTTTATTCTCCTTTCTCACGTTCACATTCATGGCAACAGTTGGGAAGGATAAAGAATGCCTGATGAAAAACTCACCCATCCATTGCCTCAATAATGGTGCATAACAAAGGATCCCAGACTCAGCAGCATTCAAAGATGAGCATTTATTGTCATGCTCATGGGTTGGCAGGTTGGCTGGATTTTGGGCAGATTTAGAATAGATTCCTTTGGACTTGCCTCCCAGCTGCAAGTTGGCTAGGTCTGCTGCATTTGTCTCCTTGATCATAGGCTGTCTGAGAATGCAAACCCCAGGAAACCCAAGAATGCAAGCTCCATGTATATTTCAGGTCTTTGTTCCTATTAAATCACCCCACATCTTTTTGGCCTAAGCAAGTTCAGTTGTTCAATATCAGTGCAGAGGTAAATACACAAGGTTTCTTATTGAAATTATAGGTCACCAGCAAAATGTGTGGATACAGAGATGGGCAGAGGGCAGAGAAAAGGGATGCGATGAGCTGATCTACCTTCTCATTTCCTAAGAGCCCATTTCTATCCCTCCCAATCCCACTTTCAGTGAGCATAGCCATGATCTGTCTTGCCATTCCTACAGATTGCCCAACAGTCTGTCCAGTGGATAACAAAGTAATGGGGTATGTGTGCATAGAACAGTCTGGAAGGAACTGAAAGGACAACTGAGCAGGCTCAGAGCCAGGAATCAAGTCTATAGATGCACCCTCCAAGGCAAGTTCAGTCTATAGACACACCCTCCAAGGCTCCTTTCTTTGGGATAACCTGCAAGCCAAGGCTACTCATTAGGACTATATATAAAACAGATTCAGGTTTTAATTTAGGGACATTGATCAAAATGGAACAATTCAGTCTTTACTGAAATTCCTGGTGGCAGTTGGCTCACAAGAACAAGGCTACAGTCCCCCCAAATAGAGCAGAGATTAGAGTGCTCATTCAGCAGGGTCCCCATGGTGATTCTAATAGTGCTAAGTGTAGAATTGGTGGTCAATATACATTTTTTGAATGTACTGAAGCATTTAATAGCAAATTTCACTATTATAGATTTGGTAATCTTTTGATTGAGTTGTAAATGTTGCCTTTTAAGAGACTGTGGAAAACACTGAGAGAGAGCAGACTTAAGATAACACAGTGTTTCTCTCCTTTTTTTCTTCACTTTGTTTTCTAAAATCAATCTTTTTGACATATAGCTTAATTACAAGAACATGTGTTTACTTCTGTGCCCAGTTTTATGAATTTTCATAAATACAAACATGTATACTATGTAGCATGTTTTATTGTACACAGCTAAATAAATAGAAATATTTTAGCCAGGCAGATAGGGTCAGGTCACAGAGAGTCAGCGCAAAGGTGAAACACACCGTAGCTGAGGTCAGAAGCATTTAAGTTGGAAAATGGACCTCGAGATAAAGACTAGGTAACCCTGGTGGGTGATCAGAAACCTCTGGACCCACCCCTTCCTCGGAGAATCCTTGTTCTTTCCATCCATGCTTTTTATGTGACTTATTTCCCAAACGGACGATCATGACCTAAGTGGACTATGCTTGTAACCTTATTGGTTGATCATAACTGTGGCCCACTTTGTACCCAAGTGGGTTCCACGCTATAGAACTCTTCTGTATACTGGGGTTCCTGAGGTATACCCACTGGGAATCTCTACTGCCCCTGAGGAACTTTCCTATCAGCAAATATCTTCTTACTCTTAACCCCCATTGTTCCTAGAACTCATTCTTCCATCTTAAGAGAGCGAGAGCTCAGCGTATCGTAACAGGTTGGGAGATACAATATTTCATCTCCCGTATTATTTTCCTGCATCATTTCCATTATCCTCAAAAATTCCCTAATGTTCCTCTTTTGCCCATCTCTGCTATTCCTAGTGCAGTAACCAAAGCTGTGCCGCCAACATGGAAAGTTTGTCTCTTCTAGAATTCCTACAGTGGAGTCTTGTAGCATGTACTGTATTGTGTGGCTTCCTTCACGAAGCTTAAAGTTTGTACAGTTCACCCATGTTCTGGCATGCTCCTTCTTTTTCATGGCAGAATGGTATTTCGTTATTTGAGAGCATCACAGTCTGTTTATACACTCACCTGTTGACTGACATTTATTTACACTTTTCAATTTGGGGCTGTTATGAAAAGATGGTTAATATTTCTGTGTGGATATGTTTTTGTTTCTGTTCAACAAGAATCTAAGAGTGAAATCGCTGGATTAACTTTGTAAGAAACTGTTCTTGAAATTATCTTAACCACTTTATACACCCTCTAGCAATGGGTGACAGTTCCACTTGCTCTATGTCCTCTCAAACACTTGCTATCATCAATCTTTAAAATCTTGTCCCATCTTATCCAGTACCCCTCTGGCCATCGGTGATGAATGTTCTCTCTCTCTCACACACACACACACATACACACACACACACACACCCGGAGAGACCTTTTTTCCTTGGGAAATAAAAGTTCTGCTTTCTTGAAGATGGGCTTTACATCCCCCAAAACATAACTGTTGGGCTTCAAGACCAGCGCGATGCCAACTTTCAGGAACAGCGAGATTTCTCCAGCGAGCTTCCACTCAAGCTCTCAACTGTTCGCTTCTAGGCTAATAAATACCGACCCCCCACAAAAAAAAAAAAAAAAAAAGAAAAAAAAGAAAAGAAAAAAACAACTGGAGAGCGCCGGCTAGAATGGAAAGCTGTGGGTTTCCTCCCAGCGCCTCCCTTTTCCTGCCCGGGTAGGATGCAGAGAGACACTTGGGCCTGTGCCCAAGTTTTTCAGAAAACCCCAAGGACCCAGGGCCCAGGCACCCCGCGCCCCGGCCCAGGGCACGGGCATGCTCAGAGGGCGCGGGAGGCGCAGGCGGCGGCTGCAGTGGGGCCCGCGAGCCGGGAGGTGCCGCTGCGTCCCCGCTCGCCGGCGCCTGACCCAGCGCGCAAAGTTGGGCCGGGAGCCGGGGGAGGAAGGAGAGCGCGCGCGGCGGCGGGAGAGGGGCGGGCGGAGGGAGGGAGGGGGGAGGGGAGGGGGCGGCGTGTGTCACTCGCGCTGCTGTGTACGGAGGATGTGCTGAATGGTGCGCTTTGAGGCGGCGGCGGCGGCGGAGGAGGAGCTGGAACCCGGGCGGCTGGCGGCCGAGGTAGCCCGGCTCGGCTTCTCCTCAGCGTCCGAGGCTCCGCATCCGCCGCGGGCGTCCGACCCCGCGTCCCGCCCGGGGCATGGCCCGGCGCTGCGCCCCCGCGCGCCCCGCCTGCTGAGCGGCGCCCGCCCGAGGGAGAGCCGAGCCCCAAGGAGGCCGGCGGGGAGCGGAGCCAGCGCCTCGGCGCGGAGAAAGGAGCCTGCGCCCCGCGCCCAGTCCCCGCCGCGCTCGCCGGGCCGCCCGAGCCCCATGAGCCCAGATGGCTGGGGCTCAGCCCGGAGTGCACGCCTTGCAACTCAAGCCAGTGAGCGTGTCCGACGGCCTCAAGAAGGGCACCAAATTCGTCAAGTGGGATGATGTAAGTCGCGGACGGCCCGGCTCGGGCACCGGCGGGGCGCCGCGTGGGGGTGGGGCGAGGGGCGCCTTATGCAATGGGCGCGCGGGGGCGGACAGGGGCGCCCCGGGGCGCACAGGTCAGCGGCTGCCGAGCCGGGGTGGTGATCGAGTGCTGGAGCTTCGCGCGCGCTGCGGTGTCCTGGGGGCAAGGAGTGGCTAGACTCGCCGGCTCCGGCATGCGCGTCCTGGGGGTCTGGGGTCCTTCGGGGCACTGGGGAAAGAGGGGGCTGGGCCTGGGGACAGGTCCCATGAGAGTTTGGGAAGTGGGGAGTTTGAAGTTAGCACTGGTTGCCAAACGCCGGGTAGGAATAAACCCCTCTACCTGCAAGCACATCCTTAAGACCATCTCTTTCCCCCCATTTCTGGAAGGAATGACTTGCTCCCCAAATCCCAAACTGTCCCTCGGAGCTCTCGCTTAGCTCTTTAGCCAGAGCCACGCTGCAGAGGACGCAGCGGTCCAGCGACAGGTGGTCTCAGATGCCAAACTTTAGCGCCTGGCTCTCGAGTGAGAGACCCAGAGAAAGGCTGAGGAGGACACTTCTGGGGAGGATCAGTGAGCAGGCGGAGGCCTTGAAGGGTCCCGGACTGCTGCAGATGGGTGCGGAGGGCTAGCTTTTGAGAACTGAGCTCACCAGATTCTTCAGTCTGAAACAGACACTTAAAGAGATTTCCCCACAATTTACATGTATACTTTCTGCTAGGTAGAGTCTAGCCCCGGGGTCTCCAATGTTCCTCACAATTTACCTGCACCTTTTTCAAGTAACATAGAGCCTAATTCAGCCCAGCGGTCTCCATGCTGGTCAAACTCCAAGACTTCCAAAGACCTCTCCCCTCTCCACCCCACGTGCCCTTTAAATATTAAAATTCATAAATTTGGCTGTTACATTCAAGTTTAGTGATGCACTTTATGATATCAATTTTATATCCAGAGTGCCATTCAAGGGTTTTTGATAAGAACAACTTGCTGTTATGAGCCCAAAGAGCTGTCAGGATCAAAGGAAATTTAGGTCCAAATGACTAATATGTCTCTTAATCAAGGGGAATTATTGGAGAATGCAGCTTTATTGTTGCTGAAAAGCTTTTCCACCTAGTAAATTATAGCCTGTTATCCTCCAGGGTATTTTTTCTTTAATCTTCTTAAGCCAATTTCCAGTGTCTGAAAACAGTTTAAATATTCCAGGTAGTGAATCCAATTACTTAGCTGAGTGCGTCTGTATCTATATTTTGTCCAGTTGGACGCACAGAGGGAACTTGTAGTATGAGCCCCGCTTCCTTGAAAGCTTGTGCTAGTGATTTAATACTGTAGCCAAGGATGTAAACGTGCATGTTCCTACTATGAACTTTGTATTTTTCTCCTTTCGGTCCCAGTTTAATTGGACTGGAAATTTTAGGTGAAGGGGATAGAATCTAGACAATATATTCACACAGGTTAGATACTTTGGATCAAAGGAGAAATGGAATTTAACAAGCAAAACTATCTCACCTATTTTGTGATTCTCACAAGTGACTAATAAGATGAAGGATTTACTGGGAAAGAGAGGGAAAGACAGAAGAGAGGGAGGGAGGAAGAGACTTTGCCAAAGAAAAAGAGAAGGTCAGCATTACCTCTGGATTTCTTTATGCTGATGACTAACTGCATTTTGGAGAATTCTGTATCATATCTTGTTTGGGAGAAAATAGCCAGTGCCCCTTAGAGAGTGAAAGGCTTCTATGAAAATACATAATGCGATATCCTGGTAGATGAATTATTCTATGTGCATTTATTTGACAAATATTCTTGCACTTATTGGTGCTATTCCTAGACCAACTACAACCTGGGGTGGTGAAGAAAGTAGACAAAATCCCTGCTGTTACAGATCTTCTGGGCTAGGTGAAAGGTTACAAGAATGATTAAAAACTCCAAAGAGAAAGAGCTTATGAGTGATGCACTGAGAAAAATAGTCAGACACCACGGAGAGACAGGGAGGTAAAATGAAGTACCTCTGAGAATTGCTGCAGTGTTTCTGAGGAAGCCCCAGGGAAAGGTGTGGACACTACAAAGACAGCCTTGGGGATCTCAGGCCTTTGTAAGAAGAATGCCCAGGCCACACCCAGGAGAAGGTTACCTGGACCCTGAACTCACCTGCAGATGTCTGAGTTCCCTTGCTCTCCAGGCTCTGTGGACTGAAAGGGGCTTAGATTTTCTTAGATTGTCTTTATGCTCCTGCGTATCATTCCCAGAGCCCTTTCTAGTTCCTGTTTTGGCTTTACCGTCAAGCCACTTTAGTTTCACTGTTGTTACTGCCTCACCCTGAGATTGTGTGTTGAAAGTAAAGAGAACTAGATATGGAGTCACAGACCTGGCTCACCTGCTCAGTCTCTTGCCAGTCTACTGTGTGACCTCAGGTAAATTACTTCTCTCTGAACGTTTGTTGCTTTTTGTGCAAAACTGTGATCATGAACCACCGGCAAAGCAAAAGGCAACCAGCAATATGGGAAAGAATCTTTACCAGCTGCATCTAATACAAAGGGTTACTATCTAGAATATATAAAAGGCTTAAAAAAATCAATCCACCCATATTTAATGACCCAATTCAAAAATGGGCATCTGAAATGAACCGATACTTTCAGAGGAAGAAATAAAAGCAGCTAAGAAGCATATGAAGAAATGTTCAACATCACTAGTCATTCAAGAGATGCAGATGAAAACAACTTTAAGATTTCATCTCACTCCACAAAGAATGGCTGCTATCTCAGAATTAACCAGCAACAAATGTTGGCAAGGCTGCGGAGAAGAAGGAACCCTTCTCAACTGTTGGTGGGACTGTAGACTCATACAACCCCTGTGGAGATCAGTTTGGAGATTCCTCAAAAAGTTAGGATTGGAGGTTCTGTTTGACCTGGCCATGGCTCTGCTAGGTATATTCGCAAAAGAATTAAAAGATTCGTATCACAGTGACATATATGCACCCATGTGTATAGCAGCTTAGATTGTGATTGCTAAATCTTGGAAACAACCCAAATGTCCATCAACGGGAGACTGGATAAAAAAAGCTATGGTTCTTCTACAGAATGGAGTATTACTCTGCCATAAAAATGATGTTTGAGTCATTTATTCTTCAATGGATGTATCTTGAGGATATCTTCATAAGTGAAATAAATAGGTCACAGATGTTTAAATATCGCATCTTTTCTCTGGTATGAGAAAATAAAGATGTAAATGAGTTCTAGAATGTATGTTATATATTGTGAAATAGAAACTACGCAAAGCGAAATGGGGTGAAGGGGGAAAATAATGTGATTATAACAAAAAAGAAAGAAATTAAAGTTTATGTATATAGGGCTTGGGGGGGTAGAGTGGGTAGGGCTGTGGGAAAAAATGAGAATTAAGTTGTGTCATATACTGATACAAATTGTCATTGTTGAGTGCAATCATGATGTGTATATGTAATGTACCAACAAAGATTTCAAAAAATAAAAAAACAACTATAATCATGACACATATGTTACCAATTTTATGTCTGTATGTTGAAAATTCAATTATTGTCTTTCTGTGTAAGAATTAGAAAGACCTCAATGACATAATCATGGACAGTCTTTTTAGAACTTCTGGAATATTTTATGAAGTACCTCTGTTGTTCAGACTCAGTTGACTCAGATTTATATATTTCTTTTCAATTGATAGTAAATGAAAAACATTTTTCAAATGTGCACCTGCTTAAAAGGGCTGAGGAAAGAGATTTTTTTTTGAGAGGCTGACTAGTTTGATTTTGTTATTGAGTCTAGGAGGCAGTTTTGTCTTTCCCTTTGGCTCTGACTTAGAGCTCCCAGGGACCCCCTGCCCAGGTACGCATCCCTGTTTGCTTTTACTGGGGGAAGGCAAATGCTAGGGATAATTGGAAGTGCTTTCATAGATCCAATTTACTTAAAACTGGAGAATCTTGCTTTTTGGTCTGTAAGTAGCATGTTGGGCCAACTCATGAAACAGATTCTTAGTGGCCCATTAGAAAATGATGCATAATGAGATATTAAACATGATGAGTTTGGATATTAAGGCTTCTAAAATGACTCATTGTTCCTTAACATGGAAACATCACAATCTCTATATGCAATGGGAGATGTGGACCAGCGGCTGTTGTGCACAATGTACTGGTTCCCTGTGAAGGCCTTGGTGAGGCTGTGCAGTAAGGGTGATCATCAGAGCTTAGTGTAGGCACTACTCAATCTCTGAGGCAGCAGAAGCTAAGAGCAGGATCAGGACCCCGCACAAAGCCTGTTAAATCAGGTCAGGCATTGACACTTCCTGCCTGATCAGGAGGAGGTTTGAGGTTCTCTGGGTTCTGGAGGTAGATGGGGAAGGGATCGTTACAAAACTGTTAATGGTGTATATAGTGTCAGTTTTGAGGATAAACCCACTCTCTTTAACTTCACAGGCAGATAAAGGATTGACCTATCATGGCTCCCTGATTTATTAATGACATTAAAGAAACAAGTATAAGTACTTGATTTTTATTTTGCATTCTTAGAATATCAGACTTTGGTGGTGAGAGTGCATGTAAAGGACTGTGGGCATTATGAGAGAACAGTGGGTAGGTAGATAATGGACTGAGTTACTTTCTTCACCACAGCTGGGGATCTGGGGAGAGAGAAGGCTGTCTCTCACACTTTTCTGGACTTTCCTGTGATATACAGAGCAGAAGAAAAGAATAGACCATTACACAGTAACCCCGGGTCCATTTGATTTGCTAGTTTTCCATGCCCAAGACCCTCTCTCTGTCCCTCATTTATGAGGATGGGAAGATTTTCATTTGTTTTGTCTTATTTTTACCCTTACCTCCCGAATAGGTTTTGTTGTGGGTAAGTTGCTCAATGTATTCTAGCCTCAGTTTCCTCAACATTAATGTATGGATTGTGATACTTTGTACCTCACAGAAAAGCAGTGAGTTTAGTGAACAGATGGGTGTGTGCTGCTTTGTACAGTGCTACACACCTGGAAACTCGAGATGAAATTGTCCATGATTAGTAAGAGGGATATGAATTTTACTAAGGCCATCATCATGAATTAAATGACTTACTTATTCTATAGTTGAGAAGATTTAGACCTATCATCCATCCCCTTTAATGTGTTATAATTTTGTATTTTGTGATTTAGAGAGAAAAATATCAATTTTGTCCCTTTTAAGATTTTAGATATTTCAGAATAAAGGGATCTATGCAATTCCAACCATTCTCTCTAAAATAAGACAGCTTACAAATTGTCTAGAAGTTTGAATTGTACTTGTTCTATACACATATATAAAGAATTTTGCACTGTGTACTTTTGTGCAAGCATAATCTATCATTCAAAAGTCATAATTGCTAGACCTAGTTGTTTGAGAAGTTGCGGAAGTCAGAGGTTTGGATTTGCATGAGTACTTTGTGGGTTTGAAATGAGCAAAGCCCTCATTTACTCCTTTCCACAACCCTAGGAAACCCCAGAGTTAAGGCAGCATGCTGCATGCAAGGGTAGTTAGAACACTTGCATTTCATGGAATCTGCATTTTACTTTCCAAAATGATGACAAAGTGACACCGAAAGATGGGTGAACAAGCAAAGTGACACTGAAAGATGGGTGAAGGAGCAAAGGATAGGGCCATGTGGGATGGGAGCCCTGCAGGCTTCTTTCTGGAGAGATTCTGGGAAACAAAGTCATCAGCCCAGGATGATGGCAATGGTGGATTGAGAATGTGGCACCCACAGGGACAGAGGAGTTTCAACTGGAAGCCTTGTAGGTGTCCCCAAGAGCCACTTAAATATATATCAAGCTCTGGATTTCATACTGAATAATTACTGTAATCTAATGTAAGCATACAGCTTTATCTGATGGCGTCAATATAGGTGAGTTAAGCTTTTTGTCAAAGTGTAACAAGCATGTAGCAAGAGGTGCCACTCATGTTCTGATGGGTCAGTTTTCTTTTTTTTTTTTTTAGGTTTTTGGAGACAGGGTCTCGCTTTGTGGTTCAGGCTGGCCCTAAGCTCAGCCTCCAACTCACATCACAATCCTCCTGCCTCTGCCTCCCGAGTGCTGGGATGACAGGCGTGAGCCACCA